>VZUA01011099.1:1492-17421 GCA_013401035.1 Horornis vulcanius | reverse complement strand
AGACAGATTTGGAAGGTGTCTGGTGCTGTCTCAAGAGCTGGTCCAGACTCCCCAATTCTGATGGAAGCTGTGTCAGGGGCCCCTGGTTGTGTCTGAAGTAAATAGAAATCCAGTCAGATTCTCAGTTAATACAGTTGCATACTCAAAACCTCCCATGAGGTCTTACATTGGTCACTGCTCTTTTTACAGCATTTATTCAATGAAAATGCACTGAAGGCTGTACTCGGTAACAGTAATGCAGTGTTGATACTTTACTCCGACTAACTATATCCAACCATTTCATCATGGAAAAAAAATCCTTTCCTTTTCCAGCAGCTGATGTGTAGGCACAACTGAATTTTTGTGCCCAAAAGGGTTGCCAAAGATGGAGATCTAAAGATAGCCTGGAACTGGGTGCCAGTTACTCCTGCTGCCATGCTGGAGTTGGGAAGGGTGGTGACAGCATCCAGAGTTTCCATCCAGAAGGGTGGAGTCACCATCCATTCCCTGGACTGTGGCACAGCAGTGGAGGCAGCAGAGCCACAGGCAAATGGCCATTGACTTGCAGAAAAATCTCTGAAACTACAGCTGTTTCTTAATTATTTTGAGCAGCATGTAACTTCCTCAGAGGAAGATCTGTTTTTCTGGGGCTTTTCATTCAAACCAGTCTTTCAACAGCATGTGGAAGGCTAAAGGCTGATTGTGTTGTGCTTAGAGGTACACTGCAGTTATGTTTTTTGTATTAAAATGATACCTGCATTTCTGATTTGACTCTATCTCATTTGTCCAGAATGAGGCATACACTGAACCACAGAAACATATTCTATAAGAGTCACTATGTGCTTGTGGATGACATTACATGGAGAGAGATCTCATTAAAATCTGTTCTACAGCTCTATAGATTTCTTCATTTGCTAAGTACACAAATGAAAAATAGATATTCATATAGCCTGCACTATCAGTAGTTCTCAGAGAGTTACAGAAAAGGTAAAAGACACACATATCCTGTAATTTTTCTGTCAAGCTATGCTGGGGGGAATTTACAAATATGTTCTGTTAGACTTTGATAGGCATAGAGAAATCTCAGAACACTAACAAAGGGTACGCAAGATGACTCTAGGTTCATGTCTCAAAATTAACTAAATTGCTGAGTCCATTCAGAGAAAACTGCAGTGTTTAACAGACTTCTGTGGTCAGCCACAGGACTGTCCTCACACACGGAAGTACCTGGAAACAGGTGCTGAATATTTTATGTTTAGTATGCATGAATGCTGCACACTGCTCAAAGATCTTCTGACATGCAGTCAGGAATATGATGTAGGTTTTGTTCAATAACCTAGAATATTGGTAAGAATATTAAAAAAAGTAAGATCAGTGAACCTATGTGAGCTTACTGTGAAACAGTAAAAAACAAACACAGATAAATAGTTCTTTTTCTGTATCAAATGAACTCTCAGGAATAAANTCATATAGCCTGCACTATCAGTAGTTCTCAGAGAGTTACAGAAAAGGTAAAAGACACATATCCTGTAATTTTTCTGTCAAGCTATGCTGGGGGGAATTTACAAATATGTTCTGTTAGACTTTGATAGGCATAGAGAAATCTCAGAACACTAACAAAGGGTACGCAAGATGACTCTAGGTTCATGTCTCAAAATTAACTAAATTGCTGAGTCCATTCAGAGAAAATTGCAGTGTTTAACAGACTTCTGTGGTCAGCCACAGGACTATCCTCACACAGGGAAGTACCTGGAAACAGGTGCTGAATATTTTATGTTTAGTATGCATGAATGCTGCACACTGCTCAAAGATCTTCTGACATGCAGTCAGGAATATGATGTAGGTTTTGTTCAATAACCTAGAATATTGGTAAGAATATTAAAAAAAGTAAGATCAGTGAACCTATGTGAGCTTACTGTGAAACAGTAAAAAACAAACACAGATAAATAGTTCTTTTTCTGTATCAAATGAACTCTCAGGAATAAAACTGAATCTGGTACTATTCAAGTTTAAATGTTAGTGCAAGCCAAATCTCAATTTTAAAAATAGCTGGAAGGACAATATTTCCATCTCATGTGACTCACATACAGTGATGCACAGCTGCAAACTGATTTTATTCAACACCAGTAGGTCTATTAGTAAGTCTGTCTAAAACCTCTGTTTTCAGAGGCTGAATTATGATATATTTTATGCATACCTATAAATGGATGAAAGAATAAAATTCTTCTAATAAAAATATACAATTCTACAGCACTAGCTGAACGAAGTAAACTTAATAAATTCCACTACAGTTTTTATTTTACTCTTTAGTAAAAGCAGCTTTTTAGCATTTAATAAAGAATTTTATGAAACTGAAGATGTAAGCACAACACTCGGCCAAATGTATGTCAGAAAAATATCATTGGAAAAAAAGCCAAGAAATCAGTCCTCTGTGATATTAATGGATTTGTTAAAAAAAATGAGATTTCAAATTTGATTGGAAGTCTTTTCGTCTTGATTTGTAGCTGTGTGAGCAAGTGTAAAATGCTGCCAAATCCACTGTAATTTACTTTGCAAAAGCAGAGGCTTTATTTTGCTCATAACTATAACATCTCAGGCCATTGTCTTCACAGAAGTGAAAGGTTTCACTGTCTAGTGAAGTCCAATCTTTCATTTTTACCTTATGCTGTAAAATTAACAGGGAGTTGTTTTAAATGAGAAAAAAATGTCCAGGACTGCCTCTTCCCCATTATTCATCCACGTGTTACAGAGGTAAATATTTGCTTCTGGGAGACTTTGAAGCAATAGCATGAAAGAGGCAGGCTGTATGTGTTGGCAGAATGTCCCACCATGCACAGGAATTAACATGTCCTAGTTTAAAACCTGTAATTTTTTAAAGCCTTACAAACACTCTGAAAATTATCTCCTGCTATTAAATAAGCTTTTTTTTTTTTTTTTTTTCTTTTGGGAAGTATTCTTTGCCTTTGCTTTTTCTTTCAGGGTTCTGCTAATTGCTGTGGGAGGGCAGGGGCTGAATGGAGAAGAATCAATTAAAAAAACTTAATGAAGCCTTGCAAGGAGAGCCTATTAAATACAGTTAGTGTGCTGTGGCAGCATTTCACAACCAAGCGCTCTAAGAGCTAATGTATATAAGAACAGTAGTCAACATTGTGGAACTCAGTATGGTTAATTGTCTGGCAACTATGAAAACATACAGTTATCCTTTACATACAACTTTCAAACTGGAATGCTACTTCATATAACTTAGGATATTTCTAGATATAACACACAACCTGAATATTTCTGGCTGCTTTCTTACAAATGAGTGATGGCACTCTGAAAGTGATTTCCACTTTTTTTGTGGCTTCATAACTTACTAAAAGTTTCTTTTGCTTCTAGATAAGTAGACTTGTATCACCTTTAAAGTCACTCATGCAATGAGTGCTGAGAATAAGTACACAGATTTTAGAAAACCAGTAAACTTGCTCATAATTATCCTCCCAAAAAGCTTTTAGATTTGAAACCAATATTAGCCAAACCAAGAACATGAGCAAGCTAGGCACTGTCAATGTCACAGGTCAAACGTAAGGAAATTGATTTTTGTTAGTGCTGCACTTTTGATATGCCAATGAAAATTAATTCCTTTTCATCAGACTTCATGGGTATTTGTTTTGTAGCATTACTGTGGAATTTGCATATAGGTCTGAGTGAAAAATACAAAACAGGAAAAAAAATCCACCAGCATATTTTTATGCCAAATACAGCATAAGAATGAGAACAGCACAGCCTGTTTTACTTATAAATCCTCTTTTCTTCTTTTCTCCTTCTTTTGGAAGACTTGATGGCTCCTTCCTCCTGCTTGTTTTGATGTGTAATTAACAGCTTTCTTCCAAAATATGCTGCTGTAAACACCTAATTAAGGTCCCTGCTCAGCTGGAATGGATTGCAGCAGGTAGATTGTTTTCTTCTGCATTTAAAACAGAAAGGACTTGTCCTTCATTTTCAGCAGCAATTTATGTACTTAGCAGAGTGCGTCTTGGCATGCTGCTGATGCCTCCAGTCATGCATAACAACAGGAAACAGCAAAGGATTTAAGTGCACATTAGTCAAAGTAAGTAAATGTCAATTATTTTGTCGCAGCACTAAATCATTACCGAAGTTATATAAAGTTTCCTTTTTTGCTCTTTATCACACAGCCTAAATAGAGTTTTGACATATAAGTAGCCACTGCTGATACAAAATAACAATGCCTGCACAAATACAGTAAACTGTAACTGTAATAATAAGGTCATAAACTTGTTCTTCTATAGTATGTGTGCTTTATTTCCTGTCCTGCAAGAGCTGACCACTCTACAATGGTATATTTTAATCAAAAGCATTTCTTACCTAGAAAAATGGAGACATCATCTTCTTTCACAATAATAAGATAGAGAATACTATTTCTCTCTCCTCTGACCACTCAGGCAACTTCAACAAATCAGGAGATCACAGGAAATTAAAGTTTGTCTTTAATGTGAAACATAATTCTTCACAATAGCAGTTTCATCCTTACCTAACACTCACCAAGGTGGTCCTATACTTAGTTTCCTCTTCCAAGAGATATTTCTATGATATACTGGAAAGGTTTATAAGTGCAAAAAAGGGATAACACAGGTATTATGGGGAGACAAATTGACTGAGATTTCAAATTGTTAAAATCAAGAACTCCCAGAGTTGTAGACAGGTGAAAGAACTGCTGATTAACAATTGTCTACTCCAAAACAGAGGCCTTCTCAGCAGATAGTTTGAGTCAGTTCTCAAAAGTCTGCCATTTTCTCAACTGTTATAACTGATGCAGAGTTTCTGGTTCCTTTTTTAATATTAAAAATGTTACTATCAGCTGTTAAACTAAATACAAATCCACATATGTCCATTTTCTTTTAATGTATGTACTATTCTAAATTCTTGACAGTTCTAATTTCAAAGACTAATAAAAGGCAATTATCTACACAAATTAACAGAAGTGCATTTCAGAACTTATTGATAAGCATCACCCCCTCCTGTGGAAACATACCATAAAATCATCTCTCAGGTATGAATATGTTAGTTCCAAGAATCACTGATACACCTGATGTGTATTTTACACATCTATCAAAGACTGTTCTATTCAAGCAGGAAACAGTAACTTTTGTCCAGAAATTAAACACTCATAAAAAATAAAAGGTGGGCTTCTATGGCTTACAGGTTGCTTTGTTTATTATAAAATAAGCACATTTTAATGTCCTCTTCTGCAATGCTCATTTGGGTAAGCTGAACTAAGACAGTATGGAAATACTTGAAAACTTAATGAAGTATAGAAAGCAAAATTACTTAATACAGGTTGTCCCCTAGAAAAAAGTCAGGAGTTGTCAGCCAGCAAATGAAATCTTTTCACTCAATTTTTCATTCCTTAATCACATGTACTAATCCTAATCTATCATTGCTCACACACTCTTTTTTAAGTAAAGCAAACTTAACATAAAGTCTTGTATCACATTGCCCCAAATTAATCCATTAATAATTAATATCTAGCTACAGAATAAGGGTGAAGCAAGGAGATGTGTGATTCTTTGAATGAAGTAACAATTTAATGTGGCCGTTATTGAAAAGTTAATTTCTGGTCTTAATTGGAAGAAGAATCTCAGCTGAGAAATCAAATCCAAACGTGTACTTTATTCAGGATGCAAGTGTGTGCTGCAATCATAGGGATTACTCCATTCTCTAACTGAAAGCCAGAGAGACAGAGAGACAAAATGACCTGATACAGTCAAAGATAGGCTGAAATTTATTTTCTCTTATACATTTCTAGTATCAAAAGCCTTTGAGTGCAGAAGGCCACATCAGTAATCTGATGGTCTCCCCAGATTTCTGGACAGGTTTTAGGGTCTCCATGCAACAGCAGCTGATATTGCTACTTAAACTACTTAACCTAAATATAGACAGTATTTGCTGGTTTTTTTCCCTAGAGTGGTAAGAAAGGGGTTTTTTTCCCACATTCTTCCAAACTAGGTCCCCCTTAGGTTTTTTTGCCAATAAGAACGAAGAATACTGGTGGGTGCTAAATCCAAGNTGAGGGGATAGAGAGCACCCTCAGTAGATTCACAGACAACACCAGTCTGGGTGGGAGTGTTGATGTGCTGGAGGGCAGGAGGGCTCTGCAGAGGGATCTGCACAGGCTGGATCATGGGCTGAGGCCAATGGTGTGAGGTTCACCAAGGCCCAGGGCTGGGTCCTGCCCTTGGGTCACAACAAGCCCAGGCAGTGCCACAGGCTGGGGCAGAGGGGCTGGAAAGCTGCCCACAGGAAAAGGGCCTGGGGGTGCTGGGGACAGTGAGTGACCATGAGCCAGCAGTGCCCAGGTGGCCAAGAAGGCCAATGGCACCCTGGCCTGTACCAGCAATGGTGTGGGCAGCAGGAGCAGGGGCAGGGATTGTCCCCTGGGCTGGGCACTGCTGAGGCTGCACCTCAAATCCTCTGCTCAGGTCTGGGCCCCTCAGTACGAGAAAGGCATTGAGGCGCTGGAGGGAGACCAGAGAAGAGCAATGGACCTGTAAATGGCTCTGAATACAAGTCTCATGAGGGTCGCTCCCTCATGATGGGGGAGCTAATCCCCCAGCAACTGAGGGAGCTGGGGTTGTTTAGGCTGGAGAAAAGGAGGCTCAGGGGGACCTGATCACTCCCTACAACTGCCTGAAAGGATGGTGTAGCCAGGCGAGAGTCAGCCTCTTCTCCAAGGTAACAAGTGACTGGACAAGAGAAAATAACCTCAAGTTCTCATGGGGAGGTTTAGATTGGGTATTAAGAAAAATTTCTTCAGAGAAAAAGTGGCCTAGCATTGGAACAGGCTGTCCAGGGGTGTGGCTGAGTTACCATTCCTGGAGGGATTTAAAATTCATGTAGACATGATGCTTAGGAATATGGTTTAGTGGTGGACTTGGCTGTGCTAGGTTTATGATTGGACATGATGATCTTAAAGATCTTTCCCAATATAAACAAATTGTGATTCTCTGATTCCCAATGTTTGCATATCTCTAGGCACTGTTATTAACAGCAAAACCAGAAATATTAAATACATTATATTATGTACATTATATACATTACATTATATGTAAGGTGTATACGTACCTGTATATATTACATACACATATTACATTACAAAAGTAGTTAGCTTTTCTCAGTAGATCTGTTCACACTGTAGAGTTAATTCCTGGCTCTTTATTCAACAGCCACTGTGCTCTGTTAAACAAGGAGGGTACTGTAGCTGTAGGATTTGGGGAGGAGGGTGAGAGAGGGAGGTAAAAAGGGTAACTTTGAATGTTTGTCCTCATTATTACATCATCATACAAATCCTAAACTATAACAACTTTTTTCAAAGTGGATAAATTAGTCTAAACCCTTCTGGCAATATTCCTTAACAGTGATAAATTCTGCATTACTAGTCCTATGCTAATTACATAAAGGCAAGATATCCAGATGGCTGTGTGTCTTAAAGATATCTCAGAAGACATCCTTAAGGAAAGAATTCAAATGAGCACAACAGAGAATATCAAGTGACACCAGTAACTTCAAGTGATCTTTTACCCCTTTCCATATGCTTGCTATACTGTACAAGCACCGACAAGTTCACCACTAAGCCATGTTCCAAATACATCCAGGGATGGTTACTTAATCCCTTCCCTGGGAAGCCTGTTCCAAAGCTTAAAAAGCCTTTTGGTAAAAAGATTTTCAAACCTAGACCTCGCCTGCAGTAACCTGAGGGCTGGCTCCTTTGGGAGAAGAGGCCACTCCCCACTTCACTGCAGCCTCCTTTCAGGGAGCTGAATGGAGCAGTAGGGTCCCCTCTGCTTCCCCTCCTCCAGGCTCACCAACACAGCCTGCACCTGCTCAGGACACACTGCGCTGTGGATCACCCACCCCTCACACGGCACTGACAGCTACGGAGTCTAGGGGAGGGAGCAGAGAGAGGAAGGTGTCTTGTTGATTTGAGGTGCAGACCTTTCTCCAAATAACTTTAAAATTGAAAGCTGAGTTCACAAAAAGCATACTCTTATGCTTGCCACTTTAATTCAGTCAAGCAAGGCAAATAATGTATATTAAATAAAACACTTTTTTATTTCTAATTAGATACATGTTAAAGATTAATGAATACACAAACACTATTTTTTAACACAAAACTTCTTTGGTCAATTTTGAAACATTACATTATACTTCCTAACTCTTCTTTTCAGAATCTCTGATTTTAACATATTTTAATCTCCAAGTGATCATTTCCTTAATTCCCTCTGGTATTTTCTTGTAAACTGAAGTATTCACTTTTCCCCCCTATCTTTTTATCTTCTCTATGTATTGTTCTGCTTTTTTATTTGCTTTCATGTCTTCTTGTCTCTCCTGTCAAAATAGATGCAAAGAACATAACATTGTGTGAGCACCATTTACAAGAGCAAAATAACGGCTCTTCTGGAAACATTTAAAGAAGCAAACTTTCAAGACTTTGAGGAGCAGCAGAAAAAAAAAATTCATCCTAAAATAAGATTTTTTTAAACATCCCCCATGTTTTAATATATTCCATTCAAACCTTTTTCCTCAAAAACCTTCCCAAGCAGATGTTTGACAACCATATGGTGCTTGCACAAATAACCCAGTTATGGTAGAAGGTTTAATGAGGGATTACAAAGGGTAGGCTTAAGGTGCTTTGCATCTCTGTGGTGCCTCAATAGAATTTGCATCTCAGACTGGAATCAAAATGGCCTAATGCTGAGTATGGAACTGCCTGGGTAGACTTTCTGGAATAGTCACAGCTGGGCCATCGGGACATGTTTGATGCAAAATCATAAAGTTGCACTTGTCTGAGCCACCTGCTTTGGAATCATCTCCTGGAGCAGGGTTGTACTCTCCAAAACTCAGGACCACTTGGGATAATGTTACCCTCTTCTTCAAAGTAAACCAGCAGAAAAATGATTCACCCAAGAAAGGACAGCGCTCAGCAGGGTTCAAATTTATTTGTCCCTGATTTACTTTCATAAGCTGCCTTAACAGCAATTTCACTTACTGGTAAAAAATTAAAACAACAAACCTCATTTTCCCTTCTATTTGAGCTTACTTAACATCAGCTAGAGTCTGTGAAGCATTTCTTGCCAGACTGAAGTCTCCTTTAGTACCAAGCTCCTGTTCCTGATCTTTCACCTTCTCCCTCAGAAGTTAACCAGACTAGGTTTCTCATCATAAGGCCCTTTATTTCCACTTCGGTTGTGTTCTCATGGCTCTTCTCTGCAACCTTGCATTGGGTTTAAGTGGCAAAGTCTTGTAAAGGGAGGCAGGGTTAGAACAGAGGAGATGGCTTCTGTGAGAAGACACCAGAAGAGAGACGCTGCTTCTCCCCTCCAGGGAGCTAGCTCTGCTCAGCAACTTCAACAGACATGGCTGGCTCCTGCTTTTCTACCCTGGCTGCCCTGCACTCCAGCAGCTGAACAAGGCTGTAGCAGCCAGACTGATGGGATCTGCCAAAGCCATGGAGGTTGGCATGTGGAGCTCAGAGCAGGACCACCTTACCTACAGCTTCAAACTGCATGTCCTTGGCCACACATCCCAGATGCCAAAACTGCCCTTGTCAGTGGGCCCAGAACAGCAGTAGAAGCCATAGACAGCAAGGACATGGAGTCTGCCAGACAGTGTTACTGCAGCTGGCATGGCCAGGAAGGACTGTGCTGAGTCTGTGTTTCGTTGTGCCTTGTGCAGGAAGATTGACACTGCTTGGGAGTGCTTGGTTAATTGGGCTTGCACACTGTTGCTTACCCACCACAGCTGTTGGATTGGATTGGATCCTCAGCACCCTAACACATGCATACTGCTCTCTGTTGAATGTTTTTTGGGAAGGATGTGATGGCAAACTGATGCAGACCGCAAGGTGTCAGTGAACTTTCTGAAGAGGCTGTGATGCCCCATGGGGTGTGTTCCTGTGAGCTTTTAGCAGGCAGTGCTGGAAACCAAATGCTGCTGCCTGCCACAAGGCCTGCACACCCTCATCCTGCCAGCAGAGCATTCACTGGGGCCTATCAGGAATGTCCAGTCCCACCTTCTGCCTCCCTTCCTGCTTGGAGCTGTCATGGCTGGTGACGCACTGGCACAGGCTGTCTCTAAAGAAGCTGTTCCATCCCTGCAGGTGTTCATAGCCAGGTGGGATCGGGTTTCAAGCATCCTGCTCTAGAGTAAGGTATTCAGGCAGGGGAATTGGAACTAGATAATCTTCAAGTCCCTTACAACCCAAACCAGTCTATTATTCTATGACTCTACATTGCCCCTCCACTCCCCACCCCCTAATGCCATTGTACCCAAAACACTCAAGCAGCTGCTCTGTGACATCAGCCCTGGGACCAAAGGTACTGCAGGGATTATTTGGTGGCTGCACTGAATGAACCCTCACTCCTTGCAGTGGATACATGCCACTGGCAGTCATGACTTTGCTGTGCCGCCTTGTCCTACTGGTGATGTGCAGGTCTGTGCTTAGCACATGGGACACCTGTGGGTAAGTGGCCTCTGGGTCTTGGAGGGAGTTTGGACAACATTTGAGTGGTTTTCCCTGTCCCCTCTGCCACACTACAGTTCTGTGAGCGCCATGCAGCAACTTTGGTTCCTTGACAGTGCCCAGACTGCGGCACAACTTGTCTAGGGGGCTCAAGCAGAAACAGGGGTGGACAGATGCATGCCCCATGGGATTCCCTGGCTCTGCTGTCCATGCAAACAATGCCATGTGGAGAGGGAAGTTGTCTGACATTCAACCTGAGCAGCAGCAAGCCATCAAACAGGACAGCAAGGACTTTCTGTTTGTTTACAGAGGGACCTGTGGTCTCTGGCCCATGTCTGCTTCCCATGCCCCTGTGGATTATGACGATGCCTTCATGGCTCCAGACTACAGTGAACTGCACATCATCGATGGCACAGCTATCCAGCCAGGAGCATGGGCTGGGATTGTCAGCATCCAGGATCCCCAGGAACCAGGCACAGGGCATATCTGTGGAGGGTCCCTCATCGGCACAGAGTGGGTCCTCACAGCTGCCCACTGCTTCATCAATGCCAGGTAGGGAGCAGCAGGGAATGGGTCTATCTCCACAACACCAGCAGGTAGCCTGTTGGCAGCACCATGGGCTACTCCCATTCTGTTTTCCTGCAGTATGCTCAGTGCCTGGGGGTTGCAGACCCCAGCTGAGAGACTACTCAGAACACTCTGCACTCTTGCCACTGCTTCCTAGGATCCTCTAGGTCTACATTCTCCAAGCCAAAGTCATACTAGGGCAGTCATAAACATTGCTTTCTTCTTGGACTTGCAGAGGACAGGGAACTCCTGTACTGCTGCAGCACAGGGCTCTGCTCCCTCTCACCTCTTTCTCCATGTGCTTCTTAGGAACAGCAGTACGTGGCGAGTGGTGACCGGGGCCACCTGGTTGACTCAGCCGGGCCCTGAGGTGCAAGTGCGCCAGATTAAGCAGCTACAGGTTCATGAGCACTATATTCCTGGGGAGGAGAGGAATGACATTGCCTTGCTGAAATTGGACCAGCCTGTCGTGTGCAGCCACTACGTGCAGCTGGGCTGTGTGCCCGACCTCACACTGGAAGTGTCAGAGCTGCAAACCTGTTACATTGCTGGCTGGGCTTCTACTACTACAAGAGGTGAGTTTCCAAAAAGGACACACTTGGCACACCAGGAGGGTGGGCTGGGCTTGCCAAGAGCAGAGGCTGAAGCCAAAGTGAGGCTGCAGGACCTTTCCCGCTGGTCCTGGTCCACTCCCCAAAGCCAGACAAAAGAGGGAAAGCAGAGCAACATGGTATTTGCCTAGGGAACCCCAGGGAAGCCCTAGGGAAGGGCTTCACCCACCCAGCAGGGGAGGGGAATGGCCAAGAAACTGCCATGTGCTTGTTTCTTTCTGTGCTCACAGTTCAAAGACCAAGCAATGTCCTGCAGGAGGCCAAGGTCCACCTCATTGACGTCCAGCTCTGTAACAGCAGCCTCTGGTACACCGGGGCCATCCACACTCAAAACTTGTGTGCTGGTTACCCAGTGGGTGGCCTCGACCCCTGCCAGGTAGGAGTTTGAGACAAGCCACTCCGGCCCCAGCAGCACAGGCAGCCGTGCAGCACCACCCCAACACAGCCCAGGGCCTGTCATCCTCCCAGCCCCAGCTGCCCACTGCTGTTAGGGCTTCCCACCCTTCCCCATCTGCAGGTCCTTGTCCAGCGTCCCCGTTGTCCCAGAGGCCTGCCACTACAGCCAGGAAGCAGAGTGCTCTTGGCAGTCCAGAGGTCCAGATGCCAACACTGGAACATCCATCCTCTGCACATCCAGGATCTCTCATCTGTGCAAAGATGAGAGACAGCCCTACCACACAAGCCTCTGCCCTGCTCCCAGCAAAAGTTCTGGGGGCTCCAGCATCTGAGCTCAGACTTTCTCCACGGGGAATACAGCTCTGTCAAGGGCTCTGAGTGAGAAGGAGACAGCTCTAGTGCTGACAGCAGCCACCCAACATTACTTATTACTTTCTTGCTCCACTGCAGGGTGATAGTGGTGGTCCTCTGGTGTGCAAAGATAACAATGCTGCCTTCTTCTGGCTCGTTGGTGTGACCAGCTGGGGAAAAGACTGTGACAGAACAAACCAACCTGGAGTCTATACCTCCATTCAACACTTCTATGACTGGATCCTGGTCCAGATAGACCCACAGGCAGATAGAAGGGCATCAAGACATTCTATGACCACACTAACCCCCTCTCAGAAGCCAAGGCCAACACCAACACCAACACCATCGGACAGGTTTAGCTCCTGCCCATTTTTACTCCAGAAGCTGGTGAACTTTTTTACTCGGGTGCAGGAGCTCCTTCAGGTCCTAAGGAGAAAACTGGCTAGAGAAGCAGGATGAATAGGATCCAGTGCAGGCTGCAGTGGACCATGACCATTTTCTTCTGGAGCAATGCCTGCTGATCCAAAGGTAGTCTCAGTGCCTAAGGCCTGCTCTATCCTGCTCATGCCTCTCTGCATGCACACAAATTTGACTTAGTTGTAGAAATAAAGTTGCCTGATTTCACTGTTAATGGTGTTTTCAGTCCCATTCAGTCTCCCATACAAGGCAAGGACTTCCACACCTGGTACGTGCAAAGTTAGGCTGAGGACAGACATCAGACACAATAGAAAAGAGTCAGTCCAAAGGACTGAAACTCTATTTAGTCAAAGAGGAGGGCAAGGGTGCAGTAGAATAAGGGAACACAGATCACAGAGCAAAGGGGGGCTTACAGATCTTAGAAACAGCAGTTAGGAATCCAAAGTGTCTTAGGCTGCCTGCTGGTGGGATCAGTCTGTGTTTGTGTGTATGCAGTGTACAGGGGAAAAAGTGGACTCTTTCATGACCCAGGAGACATGGTTTGTAGAAAGACCCAGGCTTTGCACCAAGGACTGGGTAAGGAACTTGACATCCAGCCACAGACGGTACATGGATAAATTTAAATTAATTTCTACACTGTTATTTGAGTAACATGCTGTGCTTATGAAAATAGGAAGTGAAAGTGTGTTCATGTTTCACTAGAAAACATCCAATTCAGATCACCTGGAAAAGCAGAAAAAGACTGGACTGTGTTCATGTTCATGAAGGGGATGGTTATGGATATTTGGGTGCTAGCAAAGGCATTGCTCTACATCAGCCTGGCTTGTTGTTCATGGTAACAGTGTAAGTGTCTCTGTCTGTATTAGTGTATCTGGCTCTTTGGAATGCACACATGCAGAGACACACAATTTTGTCCTTTAGGAAGCAGAGCTATACCTAACAAATAGTTCAGAGCTATCAGCTACCACAGACACTGCTCACCTCTGATGTTACTTCCAAACATGAATTATCATACCAGCCAGGTGAAGTTTATCCATCTCAAGAAGTCTCATTGTATAAGCCAAGTTGAGAATTCCTTGTTATTGTTATGAAATGCAGAATGAGTAACAAATTGCCATTTTTATGGTAATGATATCATAACTAGTGGTTCTTAAGTAAAATATTAACTCAAAGTAATGGAAGAACTATAGGGCTGAATAACTCTGAATTTTCATTGCTATTTGTTATCTATGCACTGAGAGAGAAAATTCCTTTAGGAAAATTATGACTAAGACCTTTTCAAGAGCTTGCATTTTGTAGCAGTTCTCACCTTCCTTTCTAGTCTCATAAATACATGCAGTGTGAGTTGTGAAAAAACATGATGACAATCAGTTTTCTTAAAGCAGGCTGATATTATTGCTCTAACATTTTTACTGCAGTGTAAGGATGGAAAATTTCAAGCAGAAAGAAATAAATCTAATAAACTATTCAGAGAAGCCATAAGCTACCATTATCCAGCAGTATCACTGAGATGCCTCTATAATGCAAAATTCATAGCAGTAAGAGTGATGCCAGACTGCATTTTCCTTAAGGAACTGCATTTGTGCTACAAACACTCCTGCACATCTTTTTGAGGATATCTTATTACCACAGGAGATAATGGCCAACACTTCAAACCTTTTTCTTTTTTGAAATGATACTAAACAGTAAGTTGCAGACTAAAACTACAAAGCAATCATTCACTTGCCAGAGATGATTGTTCTTTGAAGCTTGATGATTTTCATGTGTTCCCTAGAGTATATTTTCTTATATTATATACTTAAATTATATAATACCATTTCTGTTGGACATGAAGAACAATATGAAATTACATGCTTTACTGTTGTAATTTGAACCCCTGGGCAGTGTGTTAGTAATGATATTTTCTTTATCCACTGTTCTTTTATAGCTTTCTTCAAAAATAATTCTTTCCCCAATTTCTTTGGGGAACCTTACTTACAAGCATGGTCTCTACTAAATACTGTTAATTTAAACAACCAGACCGGAATCACATGAAAGGTTAAAGAGGGAGCATGACTGCAGAAGGATTTATTATTTTTTCCTCTCATGCTACATTTGCCTGTGCTCTTGGACAAGTCTCTGAACTGCCTTTCTAGGGTATTGTTACATATGCTTAGCAGTAGACAAAGCACAGCACTAGCTGCTGGGAACAAAATCCCGGACAAAATTAGGACAAAAGCAATACATGAATTACCTGTTCTTGCAACAGTGAATAGTGAAAATTCAGAACTGGAACTTAAAATATTTTTAATTTCAGGTCCAAAATTACCACGTTTTAAAGAAAAAACCTGCAAAGAAACACGCTGTGTCCTTCAGTAACCCACACTGATAATAACGTTCAAAAAACAAGTAGTTTGAACTGGATTATTTCGTGTCATGATATATTTGCAGTCTGAGATTCATATACGCTTTCACTGCATAACCAGGACCAAAAGAGGCCTCTAAATTTACAGTGCTTTTGGTACAGGCACATAGCAAATGGCAGGGCTGAGGAGCAATGTGCTCTGATGACATGTGAATGGTGACACAAAGCCAGAAAAATAGTTAAGAATAAAGACATAGAGTGAGGAGATAAGAAATTCATAGTCAAACCAAGAATGAGATACTTTTTTAAGAAAAGTGTCTTATTTCTGAAAGCTCTTATTTAGCACAGAACAAGACAATAACATGAAAAACATCCCTGGATCAAATGTTCTTTCTAGTAAAACAGTGTATTTAGCACTTGTGCACTGACAGCCATTTTCCTTTCTGAAATGTCTTGCTGTTCATGTTACCTTCTTTTTCTAAAACTGTGGTGACCTTGTTTCCTAGTGATGGATCTTTAACAACTGCAGGATGCTATGGGGTATTCTACTGTCCAGTAATTAATTTGAATGTCTTTACACAATGGCTGCAGGTATGGTCACTGATAACTATCTTTTCTACTCCCATCATCACAGAATCACAGAATCCACTAGGCTGGAAAAGACCTTTGAGATCACCGAGTCCAACCTATGACTGAACACCACTGTCCACTGACAATGGCACCAAGTGCCACATCCAGACTTCCC
>VZUA01011097.1:3840-18773 GCA_013401035.1 Horornis vulcanius | reverse complement strand
ATAATTCTTTAAACCTTAAAATCAAGATTCTTCCTTGCTTATGGTGCTCTGGAAATCAAATCCAACAGTCTGTTGAACCGAACCTTTTAAATTATTTTAGCACAATTTTTGTGTCTGTTTTTCTAGAGATCCGAGTTCCTTGGAGAGGATAAAGATAAAAGGAATATTTAAAACATTAAGTTGGTGGGAGGGGAGGGGTGTTGCTTTTCACAAACTACTCTTCCACACACAGTTAGCCACGTAAACCACACAGGAGATACTGAAGTGAGAAAATAAAAATGTACTTGTTTCTCTTAGAACTGGTCTCTGTTAACAGCAGAAATATTCCCTTCTGATGTTTAGCTGCAGGGAAGGACAAACAGTATTTGGCCCTATTGACTTAATTGTAATTGCTCCTTTCTAAACAGTTTTGATTTTACCTAGACAGTACATTCAAGTTTAATAATATACTGAGAGACCTATTAAAATAATTAAACCAAATACTTTAGTCAGTGAGGATCTGTTGATGCTGATGACTCAACATTTGATCTCAACCACCCTCTCTGGGTACTTGCTTGTGTTTGTAGATGGTAGTGTCCACCAACACACTGATTTGCCATTTTACCCTAAATGCTGATTCTCTACTCTCCCAGGTTTGAGTGTTATTTTTCTGACCTTTCACTGTCGGATTGTGTGCTGCAGCCTTTGTTTCTTCTCAGTGATGCAGCATGTACTAAGAAAAGATTGCTTTTTTCCCCTCCTGGTGCAGTTACTTTCCCTGAAGTGCATAAGCCAGGCTGCCAAAAAAGCACTTGTTAGCATAGAGACATCCACAGTGGGGGCTCACTGACGTCACTGTGCTTGGAAAAGATGGCTTTTCCTTTTCAAAAGCCTCTGCTTTGCTTTGTTAGATCACAGTGCTCATGTCCATCTGATCATTAATCACATGCTCCCCTCTCTCCAGCCCTTTCAGAATTATTTCTTTATATAAACCAGGATGAAATAATACTTTTCCTGTGTTACTTATTGCATATTGTACATATGATTCCTGTTTGGTTGCAGAAATCTATAAATTGCATTCAGCATATGCTGAAGGACCCATGCTCAATGCTCATTCTGTTCCTCTTCTCCCTATCCCGTCCTCAAATAGCCTGCAAGCTTTGTTGAATGTGTTTTGAGAGCTGGCTATAAATATGGAGCCAAATATACATATGGATTTATGTTTCTTACATTTGTTTCTGATAATTCTTTTCCCATATGGATCCTTCACTGTGGAAAGGGATCCCTTGCTCACACAGAGTTTGGCTGATTTGGTTTCACCAAGATGAGAGAGCCCAGCAATCTGTTTGAATATCAGTCCTTCAGCCTCGACACCATCCCAAAGATTGTAAAAGTGTAAATGTTTGGCTCTGCTGTGTATAATATATAATATAATATATATATAATGAGTGATACAGCAGGAGGCTGCATGGAAAAAACAATTCTGTGGTTGGGGGAGTTGCTGGGTTTTAATTAAAACACAGTGGAAAGTACTATGAGAGTGTAAATTGGACACAGTGCCAAGGCTTGGCTTTGCCACACGTATGAGGAGTGTCCTAGAGATGCCACTCTCCCTCTCCACCACGGATTTGCCACCTCTTCCTGCTCTAGATATATTTGGTGGTAATTTTGTTTTTAACTCTTTGATTCTGGTGGATTGATCTGTCAGGAGTACCAAATGAACAATTCATTGTTGCATGNGCTCTAAAGCCACCTGAGGAAGGTTTATAACAAGTTTTATATTATACAGCGGGCTGGGTGGTGCTATTGAGACATGCTGCAAATATTAATGCCCACATTCAGGATTACTTGCAAGGTAGTCTTTATATTCATTTGTAAACTCCAGAGTGCTGGCTGAAAACTGAAATCCTAACACCCTTTTTTAACTTGATAATTGTGGAAAATGGAGTTTTTCATTTGCATTCCTGTTGGGAAGTTCCTTTGTTTTCTGGTAAACACTGGGTAGTACAGTTGTGGGGTGGGAGTGAGGTGGTGATCCTTTTTTTTTTTTTTTTTCCATAACCTTGAGAAATGGCACAAATGTTTGATCTTGGGAACAATTTAAGGTCTTGGGGGGGAAAAATAAATGGCTTTTTTCACTATGGGGTAAGCAATAATGCTCCTGGTAAACTGTGTATGTGATGGCCTTTTTACAGACACTTGAACTGGATATGGTTATAAAGATGAATAGTGCATTTGCAAAAAAAAAAAAAAAGGATGCAAAACAGAGGGAAAAGTTAATTTGACATCATCTTAAAATAAGCTGTTGTTCTTAGTTTGGTTTTATACAGAGATGTAATCTTAAGGAATTATATCTCTTCCTCTTCTTTCCTCCCATACCAAAAAATGTAGAGCAAAATATTTTAAGGTGGTGGGTTTTTTTTTTCAAGTGAACTAAACCCAAAAGTCACTTCTCGAGTTGGAATTGGAAGTTCAGGTATTCCCAGTATGGCAAAAGATAGAGCCTTTTGACATTTTGAAATTTTAAAAAGAAGATCACTAATAGAGCTGCACACATTGAGTACTTGTGTAAATACTGTAAAGCAGTAGCAATTCCAAAAATATCATTATTTTTGTGGTACAGTTCCTTAAGTCAGCAGCTATTTTTGCCCTTAAAATTAGAAAAGCCACAGTCATTTTCCACAAAATGTATGCCAGCCAAAGTGATAACATACCAGAGAAACCTAATTGATACCAATAACCATAAAAAGTCATTTGCTTTCTTTAAGGGAGCTCATTATATGCTAAATTCAGCAGTATTGTGAATCACAAGCTGACTTTGAAAATCATCTGAATTTCAGGCTGTTGACATTTGGAAGCTGTAGCTCTTGGAGAGCCACTGAACATTTTTACCCTTTGAATTTTCAGTCCTCCAGGACCTGAACATTCAGTTTTTTCAGACTCTGGCTTTATTTCTTGTTGCACACTTTTTTTTTTCTAGGGGGTTAACTGACTGTTGAATTAAAAAAAAACCCAAAAACAACAAACTCATAATTGTTTTTAAAACAGTAAATAAAGAAAAACTTGTAGAAGAAAACAATACTCACAGAAGAACCCCAAATCAACCAACAAAAAACCAAACCAATCAAGCACCAATCCCCAAACAAAATTAAAAGCAGAAGAGAAAGAACACCAAAACAACAGCAAAAAAAGCCCCCAACCTGTCCTTGATTATTGTGTAAATGTCCTGGTTTTTTTCTCTCAAAGTCAAGATACTGTTGTAAAATATATGGACAGGGGTTCACTGAAATAACTTCCAATTTTTTATTACTACTTGTAAGGAACATTTTTTTGGTATTACAGCTTTTCGTATGTTCCCTTCCAGAATAGAGAAATTCACTGTTGAAAATACATCACCTCGAGAGGCAAATAATATTTCAAACCATCGGGTGCTAATTAAGCCAGAGGCACAAAATAACCAGAAGAACAAAGAAGCGAACAAGAACGAGGAGAAGAAAGCTTTGGAAGCCGAAAAATACGGATTCCAGAAAGTCGGGCAAGATAAACCGTTAACAAAAATCAACAGCGTAAAGCTGAACCCTTTGGGATCTGAGTACAGGACTTTGCCCATAAGCACCATTCCTGGTGGGCACCATTCCTTCAGACCCGTGCATTTGAATGGATCTGAGAGTAAATCCATGGGAGTGGTGCTGGCGGATGCTGCCGACGGCGCCCATCACAACGCGGTGCAGGCGCACGCCGACTCCGAGAGGGTGATGCAGAGAACCAACTCCATGCTGCAGCTGGAGCAGTGGATTAAAATACAGAGGGGGAAAGGACAGGAGGAGGAAACAAGAGGGTAAGTACTGTGTAATTTTTATTTTTATTTTTTTAGGCTTTCTAGTAAATAATACTTATATCTGTATCCTGGTTACTTTCTTTAGGTCTTGATCTATATTGTATAATTACGTTCTTCGTTGCTCTCTGTAAGAAATGTCTGGATGACTTCTCAAAACAGATCTCTGAAACTTTCTTTTATTAGCATTTGAATGACTATTAATAAATTAAAATATATTAATAACTCAAAAAATAAAAATGGCCATAAAGCCTTTTTGGGTGTTAGTAATTTTCCTGTCCTAGCAGGGAAATGTGTCATCAATCATAAAAATTCTTTTTCCACTTAAAATCTGTTCTTGGAATTGCCTTCTCTTCTGCATTTTTTGTTCACGAATTTTTGTAATAATATTTTGTTTGAAAATCTTTTAAAAATATTCCTGGAGGCTTTTAAACTTTAAAACAGCTTTAAATGAAGAGAGAGAGAGAAGATTTATCTAAAAGTAAGACACAGAAATCTAACTTGATGCTTAAAGCTTCTCTTCTCATGAAATTAGCTATCACCCAGTTATAATACTGAGCTCCAGTGCTTATTCATGAAGCTTTGAAAAGATGTGTGAATGATTGACAAAATTTATTGTCATGCCAATAGCAATTTCTCTGTCTGACAGAAGTGTAGGGGCTTTGCTTCCAGGCTGCCTTACAGACAAGCAGCTCTAGCAGGAAAATGTAAAAGGTTTTTAATATTACATTTGATAGGAAGTATGGAGATGCTATCACAGGAGATGCTGTGAAGAGTCAGAAATTAAGGATTTTGTGTACAGAAAGATGGCAGGGCAGAGCTTAAGATAAACCAAGTTCAGAAAATGTGTTTCCCCCATAAGTTTCAAGATAGGTAGCTGGTGGTTTCTCAGTTCTTGCAAAATCTTGAAAAATTACCGTGAACTTGGCTTCCACTTGCCAAGGTTGAACATTTCCTCACTGCTTTTAGCCCTTCATTACATATAATTAGGAATTGTTAATGTGTTGTTTCATGAAATGCTCATCGTAAGTAGTTTGATCAAGTTTGAACTTGCAATACAGATGGACTTGCACACCCTGACATTCATTTTATTGTACAAACTTGCGTAATGAGAACTCAGAAGGCTCTTTGATGCAGCTATTTTTTTTAATTGGACTTTAAAACTTGCAACCAAACAGAAGAAATTAGAATAGCTGTGCTATTTTTCAGCTGTGAACAAGTATAAAAACCCTAAAACTGATTTCATTGTGGGAAGCAAATAGAGGGAAGTGCTATTAACAATATGTTGCTAATTAACAATATTATATTCTTGAGTATAGGGAACACTTGTTTGCCTAGGTAAGGGTGGCACTGATAACATAAATACTTTTAAATGCAGTTCTGCATAGAAGTAGCAAACTGCATGAGAATTGGCCTTGAGCTTTCTTTTTTGCTTTGTATGGAAACAGCCTTGAATAATGATCCAAATTTCTAATGTATATAGTGATGTCTTTTAAATGGGACTTCACTTTAATTTAATTTTTTTTTGTTCAGGTTGCCAGTTTCTGGCTGGAGACAGAAATTTGAGTAGAAGCAAAGTTGGTGAATGAGAATAGGAAAAAAGCTCTGGTTTATGTTAAAGCTTAGGGTTGGAGTAAGAGGATCTTAAGGCTGTTTAAGACCTGCATAACTCATAACTTGAATTTTTGAAAAAAAAGTAGTCTTTACTTAATGGGGAAAAGTTGCTGATTTTCCACAAAGCTGCTTTCCAGTGCATCTGTGTTACTGTGTCTGCATTAGAGAAATCAGGGGGGACCCAACTGAGTATCCCTGGTGTGTCAGACTGCAAAAGAAAATTGGGACAAATGTGAAAATGTTAACAAAGATGTTCAATTAAATAGCTGTCTGTAAGAAAAGAGGAGCTCTTAGCTGTCCTCAATGTAGAAGGAAAAAGGTTCACTGTACAACTATTAATTTTTTTAGAGGAACAGGCTGACCCCTCAGTAGTTTGGTTGCCCAAAAAAGTAATGAGAATGACAGCAATGTAGATTTTAAATTCCTGAAGGTTTTATCTGTTGTTTCCATGGATCTAGACATCTAGTTCAGCAAAAGCCACATGAATAAACTGCTGCCTTAAGGAACCCAAACTTCTTTTAAACCAAAAATAAATATGGTTTAAATAAAAAATAAAAAAAATGCACTTTGGTATAGTTTTATTGAATTTTGCACAAGTCAGTTACGAAAAATACTGCTTTTCACAAAAGTGGTTCACTTGAGTGATCTTTCTCAACTGTGAAAAGACACAGAAGGTTTTTTGGTACTAAGAGATGTTTTTTGTTGCTGCTAACCCATAATGTGAGCCTAGGTAAGATTCATCCAAAATAATAAATGCCTGCAATAAAACACCAGGTTTCCATCTTTACTCTGCCACCCTTTCTTGGTTCTTACATGGAAGTTCTGTCTTTGGGGCCAGCTGGTGTTTGTGCTCATTAGGATGAAGGGCTCTTTTGGGGTTTCAACCCCAGGATATTCATTAACCTTGCAGAACTGAGCCCCCAAAGGCTCAGCAGCAAAGTTGCTTTCCCAGATAGTCCAGCTCAGACACCAGAACCACTACTGCTACCCAAGAGCAGCCCTAGAGACAACCTCTAAAGGTGTCTGTAAACACATGTGGAAGACTCCTTCTCATATGGGAGCAATTATAAAGAACTATTTATGATGACAGCTGCAGAAATATTTTCCAGCCTCAGACCCAACTGCAGCAATCTCCCCTTGTGTGCAGCACAGCTGGAAGCTGCAGTTCTGTCTGGAGTTGGGTTTTGGGTTTGGCTGGAATGACATTTTTGTAACTATCAACAGTACATTGGTGAATCAATTTTGATTTTCTTGGATTATGTAAAACAAGGCTTATTATTGGGGTGGTTGAGCTTTTTACCTAATATGAGGTGATTGAGTTTTCATGGTTTACCAATTGAAGATGGATTATTGCTATCTTTCTGCATGTTCTAGAATATAAGTAATTGCATGCAGATTTTAAATTGATGTCTTTGCACAGTAAGAACTTCAGGCAGCTTTTTTGCAAGTTCATGATATTTAAAGGTGCCAACAGGATTACACTGCCCATTTAATTAATAAAATGTGTGAGGAGCTTCACTTAGTGAGGTGTGTCTTGCTACTAAATATATTCATGAAAATGTCAGGCCATACTGTAGCTGTTATGGGGTATAGCTACAATTTTGAAAATTAGAAATGGAGCTCAAAAGCATCTTGTTTGTTTGATTGTAAATATGGAGATGGACAAAAGCCTTATCATTAATGGTATGTTACTAAAGAAATTTAGAGGTATTTAAGCAGATTTGGCAACAGAAGACTAGGACTTACAATCCCTTTTCCCTTTTTATAATTTCTTTACAAGAATGGGAAGCTGTCCAATACAAAGTGGGCATAATTCTTCATTAATTGTTAAAAAGCTTCAGAAATTGTAGCAGATTTTGTACATAAAGCTCTTTATAGCACTTTTCATCTTCAAAATGTTACAGGTGATCATAAATACTCAGCCTAACTATTTTCAGTGAAAAGTGGGTTTTACCATCATCAGTTTCCCTGATAGTTATTCCATAGGGATCTCACATGCATAAAGCTGGTTTAACTTGCCATTTCATCTGTATAATTTCTTTAATGGTTTTTATGGTGGCACTGAAGTAACTCAAAACCATCTCCAGGTTCTGGTGCTTCATGGTGGAGGGATTTTAGTTGGGATTAGTGTGGGGTGTAGCTGGAAGCTGCTGCCCTCTCATGGCTAAATTAGGTCCAATTTGAAGCTGGTTTTGTTGTCTGTAAGCAGGCATCAGTCATTTGCTCTGTAGCAAAAGGCTTTAAGAGATGCTCATTTGCATTTTAGATAAGGGATGAATAAATCAATGCTTATGACCTAGATTTTGTCCTCTGAAAAAAACAAACAAGAAGTGCTTTGTCATACTTAGGCATGCATCAATCCTTGGTATAGAAGATTTTGTATTTCAACTAATGCTGAAAGTTGCTAAATGACTGTAGAACTCCTGAGTTTTAATGGGGTAAAAAATTAAAGAAATAAGCCTTTGAATTCATATCTGAGTTGAAAAGCAATAAAATATTATTATCAAACAAAGACATGTATTGCTCTTTGTTTCACTTGGATGGGTTGTCCTTGACAATTGAGAAATATGATTTCTTTAGACAATTACTGCAGTTTTCCCATGGACTGCTGTTAAAAGAAACTTTTTTTTTTTTATGTCTGTAGTAATTGCTCAAGATTTTCTTAGGGAAACAACAGGGTATTTTTTCACCTTTGAAAAAGCCATTTTCCATTTCAAATGGAAATATGGAAAGCACATGGAAACTGTGTAGAACTTTAAAGCTTTAAAAACTTTCACCTATCCAGCATATAGACACGTTGCAAGATTTGATCAAAACTTGACACCACTAGACTGGCAAACTGGTAAAAAGATGAAATATGGATTATATCAGCAAGAGCTAATCAGAGTGAAGGGATCCACTTTCGACTGCTAACAGTGCATTCAGTCAGTATCATTGATTCTTGAACTGTTGCCTTGATTTTCTTGAGCGTTTTTGAAATGGCATTCAAAGTATTATAAAAGGTGACAACTGGATAAACCCCACGCACAGTGGGTTGAGAATAGAAAGAAACAACTTTCAATCACCATAGTATTAATGCTGATAAAAGAAACTTGTGTTGCAGCATCATCTCCTACCAGACGCTGCCGAGGAACATGCCAAGCCATCGAGCTCAGGTGCTGCCCCGGTACCCAGAGGGGTACAGGACACTGCCCAGGAACAGCAAGACACGTCCAGACAGCCTCTGCAGCGTGGCTCCCTCGGTGTACGACAGAGCCGCGGGCCCTGTGAGCGCCGAGGACAAGCGGCGCTCCATGCGCGACGACACAATGTGGCAGCTCTACGAGTGGCAGCAGCGCCAGTTCTACAACAAGCAGACCACCCTGAGCAGGCACAGCACCCTGAGCAGCCCGAAAACCATGATCAATATCTCTGATCAGACCATGCACTCCATCCCCACGTCCCCCTCGCACGGGTCCATCGCTGGCTTCCAGGGGTACTCGCCGCAGCGGACGTACCGCTCGGAGGTGTCGTCGCCGGTGCAGAGGGGAGATGTAACCATCGACCGCAGGCACAGGACACATCACACAAAGGTAAAAAACGCTTCATTTACTTGCTAAAACTCTCATTTACAGGGCTCTTCAGTGGGATGTATCTGATACTGGAAAGCTCATGGTGCGCTCTAGTGTATTTTATTATAACGGAGATTGTTGCGTCACTGTTGTCATGGAGAAAGGTTGGATTTTAAAAAGTGCTGAAAAATCTAAAGGTAGTAAAAATGTATTTTCTTTTAAACACTAGGCGATGAAAACACATCCTGATATTACTGTCCATGATATGTTTCTCTAAAAAAAAAATAAGATGTCAATAGGCAAATTATTCAGAATACCTTATGCATGTACTGAAATCTAACTCCTTTCTAGCACCAAGAGGACTCAAAATCCCAAGTTTTACACATGCTGCTTTCTGTTCTTCAGCAACAAGTTTGGCTGCCTTGGGTCCCAGCAGCAAATTAAGTGCATTGTTCCTTTTTATGCCTTTGAGCTGTTAGGGGGATCACTGAAGATAAGTCTGAATGCACACAACCTTAGTGCTTGACCACTGAGAGGGAGATGTGAAGAATTGTAAACTTGGGTGCCATATGTGCCATTCTGCTACACCCAGCATGCTTTTGTTACCATGGGTTTTAATAGATTGGAAATAATGAAATAATAATTACTCCTTCAGCTGGATGTAAAATGCTCCTGAGCAAACTTTGTCCTTGGATGTCTTTTTTCTGATGCAGGGGAAAAAAAAATCTATAACTATGACTTAAAGCAATTTAAACAACTTAGAGTTGATTATCAGGTGTTGGATTTTAAAGTTTTTAGATCCCTATCACCAGAGGAGTCATTTTGCTTTGACATCCTTTAACGTCTCAACTGCTCTGGAAATTTAGTAATCAATGCTTTTCACATATCTGAGAAATATCACTGGGGTCAGTGTTTTGGAGTGTGTATTGCTTGTCCTGTCAGCCATGTTTTGCTTCCTGATGTTTTTGTTCCTTGTTGAACACTTTATACTAATATTTAATTTAGTGTTTAGTATCTTTTATACAAAACCTCCTGTTTCCCTTGAGTTTTTCATGCTGTTCGTTTTGTATTTAATTAGTTACACAACCAGCTTCTGCCATTAACTTAAAAACACCCTTATCTTTAAGAGGTGGGTAATTAGAAGACTGATTATTTGAAATCAGTAGGGTAAATTGAACATCTAAACTCCATCTACATCGAGATCTTAGGTTTTTCAGTGGCATTCAATGGTTGGCTTTCTATTTTTAGGTTCTCAAAATCCTTCTGAAACCTCTCTATGACAGTGATTTGAAAATGCCACACTGTCTCTCTCTAGCTCAGTCCCATCTATGCCCAGTAAGCACTATTCCAAGTTAAGAGCTGGGGTGAATTTTCCTCTCCAGGGCTGTATAGCTTGTATTTGTCATACACACTGCTGCACTTTTGCACAGATAGCCGTCCAAACAGAAAGTTCTAGAATTTATCCAATATTCTGTAATTCTTCTATCATGAGAAATTAAAACAGTGTTCCTCATAATATGTCAGTTGTTATATGCTGGAGCATTTAACCCACAAGAAGATCACTTTGTCACCAATTTATTTTTCTCCATGTGCTACAAGACTATAATCTTATCATCCCTGGCTGGACTTTCTACATTTGCAGAATTCCTGTTAGGATTTGTTACCTTTTAAGCTATTACCTTTTTTAAGCTTGTTCACAAGTGATGAGTTAGAAAGAATATCTGAAGAAGGACATAAAACAACTCAAATATTCTTCATTATTTATAAGACAGAAAGGAGACTACTGCCCTTAGCATAAAATCAAATGGTTAGAGAGCAAGGCTGAACTTGCAGGAGCTGCTACCTCATGCATTGGAACTGGAAAGATGAAGAAAGTCTTTTTAGTCATCCAGCAGCTTTATAGGAACGTGGACACTTACAGGCTTTGAACAAAAGGCTACTAAAGGAAGTTAAACCTCCCAGGAAGAGTGAGGGATGCTTCTGTGAGTGGTAGTAGAAGTCTCTTCCAGCAGAGAGTCCAGGAGCCCAAGCCTTGTGTACATTTATCCAAGCATCCTCCTCAAGCTGGGGCTGTGGCCACCCTGCTCAGGACAAGCTCTGTTGTCTGCCTGAGTCAGGTCACTGTGGCAGGCAGAGGATGCTCCAGCTGAGCTGCTTCCCAAGAGAAAGGGATCCAGAAAGGAGAGCTGTTCTCTTGTGGCTTTTGGTTTTGTTCTGCTGATCCTTTCTCACCTCAAAGGATGAGGCAAGGGTGGTATTGCAAGACTAAACACAAAACAGTTGTGCCCATTTATATGAATACCATTGCATGTGACTATTCCAGTTTAAGAAGTCAATGAAGACGTGGTTTGAAAATGCAGGAATGGGAACATCGTGAGCAGATACTGAAACTTTCTTTTTTACAGCACGTGGTTCTGAATGGACTGCTTGTATATGTTTAAATGGCATTGCCTACTCCAAAATAGTCACCCTGCAGCTTAAAAGTTTTCTTACTAATTTCTTTTCGTGTCAGCTAGTTTTCTGTCCTGTGTTGTGTCTTTTCTTGTTGTTCCAAGACCTTCCCTATTATTCTTGAAATAGAAATTACATCTGCAGCCCTAAGAATGCAGCACTACACCCACTGAATTTACTTTATCTAGCAATCTGCCCCTAATATTTTGAGAATACAGCAAGACAGAAAAAGACTGCCTTCCCCAAATTGCTGTTGTTCAGCTGTCCTTAAATGACCTGTGTCATATGAGCTCCCTTTGCAACACTGCTAAGGGAAGTAAGCCCTCATTGTTTTTTCTCACAAATCATTGTAGATGTACTTATCATGGCTGTGGACTTTTTTGTGCTAAAACTGTCTGTTGTTTTCCAGGCTTCCTTTAAATTTGCTACAAAACATTTCATATTTATGAATATTTAATATTTTTCAATGTTCTTAGCCAATGTCTACATTTATTAAGTAATAAACATCCACACTGGGGAATATTCTTGGTTATATTGCTTGTGCTTTAGAAATAGAACTGTCATGGCAGTCTCTTGGTGNAGGCAAAATATATCCCTGCAAAACCAATGGATGAGTAGACTCAGGAAGTGCTTTCTCTGAAGATCTGGACTACTGATATGATGAGAACAGGAAACTGCCCTGTCCAGCAAACCCAAAATTCAAGGCACGGGAAAATGTGAGATAGAACTGTGCTTGGCAAGGCCTGAATGTTAATTCTGAGACCAGTGTCTTAAGAATATTTAAAGCTTTGCCTGTGGAGGTTAGTCATGACACAGCACCTCCAGAGCAGGTAGCAGGTAGCAGGCAGAAGTCTGAGCCCAAAAAATGGGTTCAGATGAAGGGATGGCTGAAACTGAAAAATGCAGTGTTTGGCTCTCCAAACACTGCCTGAGGTGTCACTGTGTAATGTAACTTTGAAATGTGGGGTGGAAAAGGGCAGGAAGAAGAGGAAAAAGGGAATGGAAAGGGTGGGAAAAGGGAGGGGAAGAAGGGGTGGGAAACATGAGGGGGGAAAAAGGATGAGAAACATAAGTGAAAAGCTAAAACTGTTGTTTACACAGTCTGTCAATAGGGCAATAGTAATGAGGGAGAACTGTTAATTAAATGAATTATGAATTTTGGGGTATTTGTAAAATTTAGAGATAGACTGCTTGAGTAACCTAGGTAGTAGATCAGCAGGGAGCATGACTGACACAAATCGGAGCAAATTTTCATGAAGGGGAAGTTGGCTTGGCTTTTTGTTTTAGCATTTCAAGTTTTGGAGTCTTTAGAAATAACTGTGGTTCACAATGTGCTATTTTTTTTGTACAGCATGTCTTTGTGCCTGACAGAAGGTCGATGCCAGCAGGTCTGAGTTTACAGCCTGTTACTCCTCAGAACCTCCAAGGCAAAACAGTGAGTTGGATTTTTATTTGGTACATCAGGGTTTAAGAATAATCCTTTAAGTATGAAGAGGCAATGTTGAAATTTTATTCTAGTTAAAGCTTCCTTTAAATGTAGCCTTTATTTAAATTACCAGGGATAGTAGTATTCTGTGATTCCACAGAATTCTGAGAATATCGTGTAGCTGCTGAGTCTAGGTTTTCTTTGGGAAATACAGATTTATTTTTTTTTTAATCATTGTTGATACATTGCTGAAATTCCTGGGAGAGGGTAGACTGCATCACAGAACACTTATTTCTCCATTAATTATTTAGAAAATCCTAGAAGTAAAGTTTGGCTTTTCTGGAAATGTAAAAGGTACTAAAAGAGCATTTTGTAAAATTACGTCCTTTCTGACACTGTACTGTGGTAGAGCTGAAATTCTCACTGAAGATATTTCATCAAAGTGATGTTGGTGAATACTGTCCACTCTCCTAATTGAAACATGACTCTCAGCCAAAAAATTGCCCTAAATTTATGTCACTTCTTTACTAGTTTTTGTCTCCTTTTTTGTCATCTCTCTGTCCATCCAAATTGAGAGAGTTATGAATTAAGAGAACAGATGATTTGAGGGAGGTTTTTTTGCATCATACTGTGGGCAGCCAGTCCTTCCCCTGCCTCGAGCCCTGTTTCCTGCACTTCCCAGCACAGGTTTCTGGCACTTTCAGTGACTTTTGTGGGTTGGCCTTTGGCAGCTGGAGCCTTCCAGACATTTCTTGGGGTTCGTGGCCCCCTCAGCTCTCCTGGGCTCTGCTCGTGGGGCTGGGCTGATCTCCAGAGGGACAAACAGATCCAAGAAACCAACCAGAAATCCTTCCCACAGCAGAACTTGACAGGGCCCAGAGGAGGAAACCTGCAGGTAGCTCTAGGAAAAGTTTTATGTTATGGTCATTGCAAGAGTCCCAAGACCTGCAAATGCACAGCACTTGCAGCAATGTTATGATTATCTAGAGAGGAGTTCTGTTCTAAGGGCTCCTCTATGGAAAACAAAGTTTGGCTTGGAGTGCCATTAAACAGTTTATTCCCAATGCACTTAAATTGGGCTTTATCAGAATGTACCAAAAGGAGTTTTGATCTTAAAAAAGTGGATCGCTGCTCCTTTTGCTTGAAGATGCTACTTTTTGTTCTCATATTCCTAAAAATAAAACTTCCTGTGCTTTGAATGAATGTTACTTTCCAGACTGAAAGCACTGTTGCCTATTTTTGTAGGCATTTACAAAATTCCTTGTATAGCAGTCTAGATTCTTATACTTTCTCTCTGAAGCTCAGTATTTTCAATCCAGGTATTGAAGGAGTCCTGTAAGGAAAACTGCCATTAGACAGTTTGGATTTGGTGTTGGTTTTCCCTCAAAAGCAAATGGTTTTGCCAACTGAAGCTGTGTGGAAATCCCTTGCTCCCTCTTGTGGGCTCCTCTGTTCTGAACTCACAAAAGTGCCGGTGCCATGCTGCTTCTCAGGGATTTTTCCTCTTTATTCTGAGAAATGGGTATTCACATTCACTTCCAGTGGTTTTAATGTGTGGTTCTCTGGAGCTTTTCACTTCTTTGCTTTGGGGAAGTTCTGTGGCTGTGGGAGAGAGGAGGCAGGGGTTTAGGAGGTTTTTGTTTGGGCTTTGTTTAACTCAAAGGGCTTGTGAGAAAATCAAAACACTGGATGCATATTTAACCTCTTGTAAGGCTGACTTCTGGAGAAGTGTAAGAAACAGGAGGAAACAGGAACATAACAAAAATACTTGTGATGTTTAGTGATTTGTTTTCTTTGAAGTATTGCTGATAGAAATGGTTCCCAGCAATGGTTCAGGTAAAGCTTCCCAAACTGATCTAAGCAGATCTGTGTGGAATTACCTGACAAATACCCATTTGAGTTGGACTTTGTTTCCATAATACACATAATCTTGGGTCTTTAATACGATTCTTCATCCCTTCCTAAGGCTGTACTGTACAGCTTAGTCATAAAAGTAAAGTAATGAAATAACTGGCAGCCTCAAACCTGTGAAAGGTGTGATGGAAAATTTTTTTTGTCATGCTTGTGCAGATTCATT
>VZUA01011093.1:13236-23503 GCA_013401035.1 Horornis vulcanius | reverse complement strand
GGGCCTGAAAAATGTTGGGAGTGCAGTGTACTGCAGAGCATTTTAAATTTGCAAACATCACATTGCCTTTTCCTTTGTCTTTCTTTAAAGCATGGGGCTGAGATGCATCTCTTGAATACATCTCAGTTCTGTGTTGGAAAAAGAGGACATCTCCACAATCCTGGCTGGTCTGTTTGCTTTTATGCCCTGGGATTTTTGGGAAGAAGTGTCGGGGTGTCAGTGACTTAGAAGTGGACTCTGATGTCATGTGGTCAGGGTCCAGGTTTGGAATGTCAGGACACCTGGTTTCAGCCAGGACACACAGCTGCATTTGCATTTTATGCTCTTACACACAGCTGTAGTTATCTTAGGGAACCTCTGTACATTAATATTGAATACATGGAATTAATTTGGAAATATATTTAAGGAAAAATTTAAATAATTTGGGTTTAAGAAGGTTTTTACTGTTTTATTTGTAATTTATTGTGTATATTTAACATGCTCTGAGTTTGATAAGCAAACACTTGTATTTGCTTGTAGCTCACAGAGCTATATGGATGATTTTGTGAGTTTAAGTTGGGTAGACACATTTATAAGGCTGTAAAAGTTGCGATGGAAATTGCAACAGTTGATTGGAAAGAGATTTGCTTGATTATATTAAGAAATATATTTGGACTGAGTACTGCTACAAATTGGTGGCCATGATAGCAACACCATCCAAAGACAGGAAAAAATAAGTGTTTTCCAGGAATCCCCCCATCCACATTTATTGTCTTTCTGTAGGTGAGTTCTGTAGGTGACAGTAGTCTTAGGTGCCTCTTTGCATTGCTACACTTGGATATATAAAAAACAGATAGGTTAAGAGGATTATTTACAATAATAGAATATATTCCTAATACAGATATAGTGATGCCTTCTCTCAAATAAGTTTTAATTTTTTAAAAATACAGCCCTACTATCCTGATTTGGTCCTGGTCTCCTATATTATTACGGTGTCCCTTTTTTTAACTGAACAGAACATGCACTAAATGTCTGTTAAATACAGCAGGTTGAATCTGGTACATCTCCAGACTGGCCTATTTGAGAGACAGAAGGGAATTTCGTGCACTTAAATCCATAAAATTCTCAATGAATGAAATCCCAGAGTGATCGTGTCTGTTTTCCATTTATTATATATGCTGTCCTTCACAGAGCAGGATATTATAAAATAATGTAATGCATAAGTCATGAACAAAAATTTCATGAGGGATTTTAATTCATGGAAAGAAAAAGGAAAACTCTGGCTCACATTTCCTTGAAGTCACAAACTCCTGAACAGAACCTTCACCTGAGGACAGCAATGTATATTGTAACCTTGTTGTAAGGTGCTACTTCAAGTGAACAAGTTTGTAGAAGAGATTCTGCACCCTTTTTATACCCTGCTAGGTATGTCTCTTTTGGTAAACAGTTAAATAATCCACTGTGTCAGTAATTTAGATTTTGTCTTGCCAACAGAAGTTTTTATTTTGGGTTTTTAAAAAAATTCTGTTTTAGGCTCAAATCTGTATTTTAAGAATTTCTTTGTAAATGAGAGATAATTCTTGGTTTTGTTTGAAATAGAAAGAGAAGAAGAAATCTTGTGTTCCTTTATGCTGTTTATCATTATTGACAGATGTCTGAAAGTACTTTTTAAAAGCAGTTGAGGCCGTTTCCTAACAGATAAAATAGATCCTGAGCAGTGTGCTTGTTAAGTGCGGGGGTGTGTCTGATTCAGCTGCTTCAGGTTTCCAGACCATCCAGCGACAGAAAGGGGTGCAATAGGGTCGAGTCTCCTGTTCCCTGAAGTGGGATTGACAGGGGTCCTAGGGATGAAATACCAGAATCACAGTCTGGCTGTGATTAGCAGCCAGTACCAGAAGATAAGCAAATAGCAGCAGGATGTATTTCTCCTCACCATATGAGACAGAGCACTTAAAAGGCAGAGCTGCTAGTAAGCTCTAAATAGAAGAGTCTGGAAAATAAATTCCTGCAGCATCGTTTTGATATTCACTACATGTCTCAGAGCTTTGAAGTTGTTCTGGCAAGTGATGATTGGTTTGTTGTTGTTGGATATCTCAGCATGTATTCATTATGCTTACAACAGACATGAAGATTGCAAATACATTGAGTAAACCATTTGAAATATGCTATGTGCTGTAGACAGAGGAAATCTGAGGAATGTGTTTAAATTTTAAGCCCTTGCCACCTGTTGGCAGTACAAAAATAAAGCTGGTAGGTGCTGCCTCCTTTTTGACCCTAAATAACTTCTGTGGAGGGATTCCTGTAACATGAAAGTTGCCTATTATCTTGGGGTAAGTGTTTTTCAAAGTGGTATTTCAAGCTTCTTCACACACACACACAAGAAGTGTAGTTGTTTGCTGTAGTCAACTTCTTAAATTTTACTCTAAATAATTTGTTAATGGTGGTAGAAATTTTCTAGATGTATTTATTGTACTTAACGATGAGGCAACTAAAACAATCTAAACTTACAGAGAGAGCAAGGAAAATGGATTTAAAGTGGTGTTAATAGTTCAGTTTCCTATCTGTCATATCGGGGCAATATGCCACCAAAAGAAATGATTTTATTTTGCTAGAGAAAATCAAAGACAGTATCAGTAATGGCCTGCAGAGGGCAACTTTCATGTGTGTTACGGTGAACAGCTGATGCAGAAGATTGATTTTCTGCTGGAACTTTAGGTTGCAAAACTTTGATCAATGTTTTTTAAAGTAAAGTTCTTTGATCNGATTAGCAGCCAGTACCAGAAGATAAGCAAATAGCAGCAGGATGTATTTCTCCTCACCATATGAGACAGAGCACTTAAAAGGCAGAGCTGCTAGTAAGCTCTAAATAGAAGAGTCTGGAAAATAAATTCCTGCAGCATCGTTTTGATATTCACTACATGTCTCAGAGCTTTGAAGTTGTTCTGGCAAGTGATGATTGGTTTGTTGTTGTTGGATATCTCAGCATGTATTCATTATGCTTACAACAGACATGAAGATTGCAAATACATTGAGTAAACCATTTGAAATATGCTATGTGCTGTAGACAGAGGAAATCTGAGGAATGTGTTTAAATTTTAAGCCCTTGCCACCTGTTGGCAGTACAAAAATAAAGCTGGTAGGTGCTGCCTCCTTTTTGACCCTAAATAACTTCTGTGGAGGGATTCCTGTAACATGAAAGTTGCCTATTATCTTGGGGTAAGTGTTTTTCAAAGTGGTATTTCAAGCTTCTTCACATACACACACAAGAAGTGTAGTTGTTTGCTGTAGTCAACTTCTTAAATTTTACTCTAAATAATTTGTTAATGGTGGTAGAAGTTTTCTAGATGTATTTATTGTACTTAACGATGAGGCAACTAAAACAATCTAAACTTACAGAGAGAGCAAGGAAAATGGATTTAAAGTGGTGTTAATAGTTCAGTTTCCTATCTGTCATATCGGGGCAATATGCCACCAAAAGAAATGATTTTATTTTGCTAGAGAAAATCAAAGACAGTATCAGTAATGGCCTGCAGAGGGCAACTTTCATGTGTGTTACGGTGAACAGCTGATGCAGAAGATTGATTTTCTGCTGGAACTTTAGGTTGCAAAACTTTGATCAATGTTTTTTAAAGTAAAGTTCTTTGATCTGTGTTAAACCAGAGTTCCTCCTCTGGGTATTTTGAAGTGTTCACCATGAGAAGCTACAGTATGAGTGGGTGGATCTGGCAGGAAACTACCACTTTCAGCCTAGAAAAATGATCTCCTGTGGCATAAAAATAGATATAAAATGTGGCACAGAAGCTCTTTTGTCTCTTGAGTTTGGCAAGCTTTCTATGAGGATGGAAATTTATGTGAAAGTGCTTATTGAAGGTATGGATAGAGGTTTACCAGTCATCCACTGAAGGAAAATGAAAGAATCACTGTGCAGGTGGCTTTTGAACCACTTGGTATTTGAAAACCAAGAAATACATCTTCAATAATTGAATTGAAGTCCAAAGGTATTAATTGAATTAATCTTATCTTAAACAAACACAATTATGATAGTTTAAACTAGTTTAAGTCTAGTTACTTTTCAGAAATGCTTTTAAAAGATTCAGTTTTAGTTTTAAAGCTTTTAGAACAGATCTTCATTCAGAATGGGAGAATCACTGAAGCATAATAAGGCATTTCAAGATGGGGTTTGTTTTGGAAATGGACTTGTCTCTTATTGCAGCGTGGGCAACAGTGCATCAATTTCAGAGGACAGCATGGTTTGCTTGGTATTGAAGAGGTCATTACTTACCTCTCATTCTTGTCAAGTTGCTTTTGGACTGTTTTGTGAGATCTGACATTCCCTGTGGGTCTTCGTAGCCACAGGTCAACGTTTTGGTTTCTGCATTTTATGAAAGTAGATGTCAGTGTTTCATTTTTATTAACTCATGCTGTTGAGATGGAGGCATCCTGCAGAGCATATGCTGACAATCTAAAAAATGTTGGTTTTGCTGAAAATAACCAGTTTACATGTATGAAAGCTTTTACATACCAAAGTGGCAATAGGCACCTCTAGCAGAGAAAAAAGGCATCGGTATGATATAGTAATTAAAGACTAGTTCTTTCATAAAGCTTAGTATGCTGGCTCTCCAAACTGTTCCCTTGGCGTGGGCATCCAGGCAGCTCCCAGAGGAGCTGCTGGCTTGCTGCAGCCTGGGGCTCAGCATCCTGCTGGCTCTGTGCCATTCCAGCCTTGTTCTGGGATCTGTGCTGGAACTGCCCCAGGCTTGAGCTCACCTTACGAGCAGAGTGCAGGTGTGTTTGGAGGTGTCCGTGGAGAAACTGCATCTGCCTGGGCAGGCAGAATCTCCTCCAGAGTTCTTAAATACCCTCCTGCTGCTCTCTAATTGTCTCAGCAGGAGATGGAATTTATCACTTAGGGCTGCTTTGCTAGGCACTGCAAATTAGGCTCAGGTTGGGTATCCCATGCAGCCCTGTGTGCTAAGAAATTCATAGCAATCACTGGTTATGAAAATGCTCAGGAGTGGCTCTTTTCCACATCCCCATACCTGACCTGGATTTCAAATCCCTGACCATGTATTCTCGCAGGCCATCGTGGTTTAGTGAGGAAGTTTTGCTTTCCCTCTTTTATTATCTGAAGTGGCATCTTTGGCATTGGGCTAAAATAATTTCCTATTTGTGGAGATGGGAAAGTTCCCATCTGTTGAAAGGAGCATCATAACACAGATGTGTTAAGGCTGAACCTCGTGCTGTTTGAATAACTGCTTAGTGTCTGTGCAATGCACTGTCACTTCAGATTGGAACTGGAGTTTCAGAAGGCAAACATGGAACAAACATTGCCCAGTTCTCTAGATGGTAATAAATAAATATATGTATGTACACATACATACATACACAGTGAATAGAGGAGGTTGGGGGTCCTTGTGTATTTACACCTTTTAAACCTAAATGTCAGTGCTGAAGAGGGAATTTAACCACTATGAAGAAGGCAGTATGATGTTCATCTGTAAGCCATGGGTTTCATCCCAGAAATTTTCTCCAGTATTTAAAGAATATTTTTTCCAAAGTATATGAGTGAACTACTTATTCCATAGCACCAATAAAGGATCCTATAAAATTATATAGTTAGGAGTAAAAATAAAGAAATCATGTTGTCCAAATGTTAATATGGGTATGTATAAACCAGAAATTTCTGTACTGCTTTGTTAAATTTCTGAAAGATTATTCACTGGATTCTTGCATTTGGAGGTGAAAGTAACTGTTAGACCATCCATTATCTGACCCTTTTATCTCATACTTCATTTGCTCTCACTACTTTACCCTCAAGCTCGTTATTCTGTGTTTTTATTGGTTACATCACTATTGAAAAATATAGTTTGCCTCATTCTCCTAGTTCTTCCAGAACTGTTAAAGGTACCTTTTAGTTTTTTGATGGCTCCTTGCCTATCTAGCTGGAGAATGTGGTGTCTCAGGGAGGTTCTTGGGGATGCTTGGTTCCCATCTGTGCTTTGGGATAATGTCAGTGGGGTCTGGTATGTCTGGTGTGGTTTCATGTCATGTCTGTTTGCATGCTGGAAGTCTTGGTGTCTCAGAGATGCAGATTGAGGGTATCGTCTGGTATCCACACATTTCCTAAAGGACAAAATCTTTATTATTCTTTAGTGCCTCAGCACTAAAGCTCAGCAGTGATTTCTGTTACTTAGAGTTTGAAATTTTTACATTATATCAATATTCACATCTGCTAGAAATCTTGTCCTAGGATTGTTTGGGGTTTTTTTGAAGGCTGACTACAGTGTGGTTATTCCCTAAGAGAGGCCAGGGATCATGGATCCCATTACAATTTATAAGGTTGCAGTGCCTCTTACAGTGACATTCAGTGGATGGGCTTCAGTGATATTTACCTTGATCTGTGGAAAGGCCTCAGAGATCAGCTCTGGTACAAATAACCCTTTGCAGCTGTAAGAGTCCTGAAACTGCTGCTAAACCAAGTGCGACGAGGCACGAGTCTCAAGTAAATTACATTATGGATAATAAGAAAATGCACTAAGAAGTTATACAAAACTGAAATTATTTCTGAGAGAACTAATTTAATATGTTAAGAATCTAATCAGAATTCTGAGCTCTAATTGAATATCTAATATAATTTCTTTAAAAATGAGCAGTGACTGGCCTACTAACATAATCGTTAAGATTAGATTAGCAGCATAAATTGAAATATTGTTTGAATCAGAGCTTGAAATATAATTCCCAAGTGCTGCATAGTCATTATGGAGAATGTGGTTTCTCCAGATATACCTGATAGTGTACAAAGGTGATCTATACCAAACCAAAGCTTTCAATTCATTTGACAGATTATATAATAGAATCTATAAATGCTGGTGTCTAAAAATTATTTTTATGGTGTAATAATTTCAGTTTGATCATTTGCAACCATTACTAGCAAATGATACCTTGTTTTATATTTAGAGATTGTGTATTTTCTGATGATCAAATAGAAACTAACAAGTACAGGTATTTCTGGGTTTTGTGTTCAAAACCAAGGAATGCTAGGACTTTTAGCCTGTTTCAATGGCCAGATAGCAGCTAAGCCAAGGTTATTTTTTAAAATGGACATTGCTTATTTGTGATTAGTTCTTTCTTATTGCCACAAATGTATCTCACTCAGCAGACACCTTTCTGATTTGTTGGCAAGATTCTATGAGGTACATCAAGCAGCCTGTGAGCTATGTGCTTTTGTAAGTTGTTGTATTTGATTTATAGACTGTATGGAGCATAAAGTGCACTGCTCTGCTTAATATCAAGGGTATAAGGGGCCCTGAAACAACAACACTGTTTATATTCTGCAAGTGTTGATATCCAAGGAATGCCTCAGAGTGAAGTTTGCTTCAAACGCAATGTATTAATAACTTTCTGTTTGCTAAAATAGCACAGCGAAACATGTGGATCTTGGGACTATATAACTCCTATTTCTTCTGCCACACTGAAAGGATGTTTTGCATCCCAGAACCTTGTTGATGCAGCTCTGTCGAGTAACTGTCTTCTAAAATATGACTGGATGGTTTACAAAAATGAAGGTATACTTCATAGTACCAGAAGAGCAGTCTATGTTTTGGCATAATATATTCCAAGAACTAAGTCAGACTGATTTCTGGTATTTGCTCCTGGTAGGAAAAAAATATCAGAAAACCAGCAAATTACTCTGTTATTGCTTTAAATTACTAGATATCTGAATTGGTGAGTATTGTATTAAAACCAAGTCAGAGTGATTTCTATGTAATATGGCAGTTTATCAGCTGTGCACAGTGGGGTGCTTCTTACCATGAAAGTAAGCTTCTCCCTGTCTGTCCTACAGCACATCAGCAGGGAAGATTCTCCATGCACCCCGAACCAAACACAAATTTATATCAATCTCTTGTGTTTGCACTTGTACATTCAGATTTGTAGAGGAGGATACACCCCTGCTGAAATGTAACAGAGCTCAATAATCAGATAAATTGGTCATTCACTCAAAATTCTTTCAAAAAACCCCCCCACCAAACCCAANAGCTGTTACGTAGTTTTAGGTGGGTGCAACCTTTGTTGCACTTTGTACAATTTAATGGCTTACATATGAGAGTGACTGCAATAGCTCATGGCATCTGATACAAATTTAATCTGTCATGTTGACNAAGTTTCTAGCAGAAGAACAGTTAGTCGATGTGAATTGTAAATGTACAAAGAGCAGCCTGATCCAAATTAAATGAGGTTAAAAAACGTTTTTGTAATTGTTACATTAAGGGGATCTAAACTACAACATTAAATTTTGAGTTGTTTGTTCTAGAGAACATAGTAAGAGGAACATTGTTATATTTGTTTTTTACATAGCTCTTCAAATTCATTGATTTTCAATAGATAAAGTTAGTAAAAATATATTAAATTATCCCAGGTAATCATCAGTTCTAGATCAAAGCAGTCAGTGCTTTTGGGAAGGACAAAGCTGAACTAATGTTTTCCAAAATGTATCTGAGTGTGATTTGTTGACTTGGGGTTTGTTTCAGCAGTAGTGAAATCTGTGCTGGCTCCTCCATTAGACAGAGATTTTTACTGGGATTTCTTTTAGGACTAACCCAAATAACTGTTATATCTGTGTTATTTCTGGTTTCTAACAGGTTTCTAATACTGTATCTGCACCTCAGCAGCTGGCTGAGGTAGGACCGTGCACAGCCACTCCTTTCTGTCAGGAATCTGCAGGGATACCATCAGAGCCTCTCCCACAAACACCTCCCCTCTCCTCTCTTTTTGCCAATACTAGCTCAAGAATTACCCTTCCCCCAGTTCTTCCAGGTTACTCCTGTGATTTTATCTTGCTAGTTGAGGTAGAAATGTTGCCTGCCAGCTGGAAACTGCTGGAAACAGGGCGGCCTTTTATGGAAATGCTGACGCAACTTTATCTATAGCATAGCAGTGTAAAGCATCTGTTTCCAATAAGATGGTTATTATCTTTTGTTGTCAAACTTATCACTACAAAAATATTTTGTGCTCTTCAATGTAAAGGGGTGCAGTTATGGACGCGATAAGAATGAACTTTATGAAGGATGGTTTTCCATTTTGATACTGATTTATGCATGTTTATTTCATTGCCAGAGGCAAAAAGCCCTATTCCTTTTATATTCTCTTTGTTCATCTGTTTTGATAGTTCTTCAGGGATACCACACAGAGGACCACACTTAGACATGTATCTTATTCTGTGGCTTTTAAAGTTGCTACAATTTATTGTTTAGAAACTGCACAGGTGACTGTCCTGAAGGGCAGTGGTAAACAGTGGGAGAGTCTGTCAGCAAGGATGTTGATCCATTAACCTCAGTTCAACTTTAACTCTTCACACAAATTCTTTATATTTAGTCTGTGAGAATTTGTCTGCTTTTCTATTTTGCTGGCTTAAGCCGTTCTGTTGTTTTATCATGTGTAGTAATAAGATTCTTGACAACAGGTAGAGGCTAGGATAGCACAGGCCTTTTACTTTAAACATTGAATAAGGCCCCAGTGAATAGAAGTAGAGAAGAATTAATTGATGTGGTGTTATCAACTCAGTGCTGAAGGCCTGCTTCTTGTGGGTGGTCTATGAGTATCAGTTTGTTTTATTACAACATCTAGTATATGTTGCAACATTACCAAAAGCCTGAACCCTCACATGAAGTTTTGAAAGGAGCCAGGCAGAAAGCCCTCTCCCAAGGAGATGTTCATTGGCGTGTCAGCAGTTCACTTTTCAATCACTGCTCTCTTTAAGACAGAAGTTACCTTGTAGTTGAAGCTGATGAAAAGCTGTTTAGGAGTACTGGCTGTTCTTCCGGTGTTTGGGAGGTCTGGGTGCAGCACACAGGTGGGGCAATTCTGCCTGGCATGAGACACAGAGCTCGGTCTCACTGCACCTACGGTGCAGTCTGGCTCTGCTCTTGTATCTTCCCTCAGTGTTCATGCAAATCAGTTGTGTCTCTCTCCTGTGTTGTAACTCCACTTTGGGACACTCCTNCTGTGTTAGCCCAGACCACCAGTGGAGAAGGAGTTAGTGGGGCAGGGCATTGGCAATATTGCATTTCTTCGCTAGTGTAAATAAATCTAGCAATAGGAATTGTCATTCTGGGAATTGTCACAAACCTCTAGTGCACTTTGTGGATAGATGCCAGCTATTCCTAATCCTTTGGGAGCTGTCCCATAGGTACGTTTCTATGTGACAAGCAGTTCCTGATCAAGGGAGTGAAAGTCAAAATCTTGAGCTGATGTTAACTGGAGAAGGCTCAGTCTCTTGGCAGCTACAGAT
>VZUA01011091.1:0-15800 GCA_013401035.1 Horornis vulcanius | reverse complement strand
CCCTCCCCTCCACCCCCCCACCCCTTGCTCTTATGCAAGCTCAGGACTTGGCTCACAGGCCTGTGGTGTTGCTGCACCAAGGCATTGGTTGCTAGGAGGTGTAACTGGAGAGATGCAGAGCAGGTAGAGCAGAGAACAGGCTGCTACCTGCAGGTGCACAGGCTTTTGGGCACCCGTGCTCTCTGCTGGCCCCCTCCTTTCTCAGCTAATGGGCAAACACCAGCAGGTTGCAGAGCTTCAAGCTGAGAAAAGGCCTACATGTTCCAAAATAGCTGAGGTACTGAGAGCTTTGCAACACTCCTCTTCCCTATTTCACCAGCATGCAATAGCTTTCCAAACTTGTCAAAGCTTCCCACTTGCAGAGCTCTACCTGAGTGTTTAGCTATTTTAAATAAAGCAGTCATGCCTATTCTCTTGCTTCCATTTCTTTGCACATAAACTGCAAGTTTATGACCTTCACCACGGGACTGCTTCCCCGGCCTCCTGCTCCTCTCCACCTTTTTTTCTGTTAAATAACAATTTCCCTTTAGTTCAATGCTGGTTAATGAGATCAAAGCACAAAGTAACAAACGAGCTATCTACATGGGATTATTACCAGCTTGCCTCTCAATTTAAGAATCCAATTGACACACAAAAGGATTGAGGACAGCCAGGGTTTCTCTTAAGGCAGGTTAAAATCATATATGACCAATATAATCATTAAAACAGCAACTGCTGTAGCTATTGTGACATGCATGATGGCACTTTCCTTTTGAGAGAACTGGAATGTTTGCCCTGGAACTACGATGGCAGCAGTAAGAAGAATGTACTATGTAGTTTTCCTTAATATGATTTGTCAGGCAACCCAAACAGCAGCAAACTTGCAGGACTCCTCCAAAAAGCCCTGCTTCCTCTCCTCACAGCCTTGGGAATCCAGCACAGGGAAATTTCAAGGGCAGTTAAGTGCTTTTGCTGTGACAAGAATTTTCACTGCAGCCTTGCCAAGGTAAAAGCATTCCCATTTCCCTGCTCTCACTTTCTTCATCACTAACATTTTTGGCAACAGCAAGAGTCCACACTAACATTAATGCTCTTGAGGACTCAGCTAATACTTTTGGCCCCCCGAGAAACATTGCACAGGCAGTGCCTGGACCTGCCACACCAGTTGTGTGAGACAGTGTGGGACAGAAGCTAACTAATTGCCCTACCCACAGTACCCAACTTCATTTACAGCTCACTCTCACCACTGCAGCACCACATACAGAACAAAACCCCTCTCCAAGATTTTCCATCACTGGTGGGAAGAGCACATGCACACTGCTTAAACAGAGAGTGCAAGCAAGGACCCTTCTCTGGCCCATAATAAGGGTCCTACAATTCATTCTTGCATTAAAAACCATCCCCAACTTCACCATTGGTTAAGCTCAAAAGTTGCTTATAGTTAACACAATTCTCTGTCATGCTGCAGTACTGAAGGGTCAGAGTACAAAGGTAATTAGTAATCAAAGAATTTGCATGTAAAAACATTCTGATGTTCAAAAATAGGGAAAAAAAAAAAGGGTAAATGTAAAATATACCACCAAAGAGATGCTTACATAAACTCCATCCCATTCCTTCTACAAACCATTCTGAGAGCATTTCCTCCCACCACGGCCCCATTTTGCTCTCCTCTCTAAGAACCAGGCTTGCTCAGCACTTGGAACAGGTGAAAACAAGGACACAGAAGGAGTGGAGCCAGTAGCATCTGGTGTTTTTTGCCAAAATCATGCCCTTACTTTCTGTGTGTACATGTACCACTGCATCAGCTGAGCTCATGTCCCATTGGTGGAACCAGCTGTGGGACTTTGAGCAGGAGCATTGTGCTGCAGAGGCTCTGAAAGCCAGCACAGCGTGTCTTTGTGGGCCTTACCACCTTGAGGGAAGATTAGTGTGTGGTCTTTGGAGAAGAGTGTCCAAACAGGTAAGGACTGCTGTACAACGTAGCATCTTTCACATCATCCCTTTTTTTCTTTTTTTTAAATAATCATTTTTAATACCCAATTCCTATTATCTATAAGGGAGAAAATAGAAAACTGTTATTTTTAGGAAAAGGTGCATGCTGAGAGAAACAAAGTGATTTTCTCTACCATCCAGTCCCGTGAGAGACAAAAAATATAAAGAAAAGAAGCCTGTTTCCCATGCCCTACGATATACTGGCTCTTCCCTATTGCTGGCTTTTTACAAAAAAATCTTCCTGTCCTTTGGAAAATTCCTCAGTATCATTTCAAATATAGAGCAACATAAAGAATATAGAGCACGCTTCTGGAGAGATGCCATCTGATGTACTGCATCCAGGTGTGGAATCCTCAGGACAGGAAAGACATGGACCTGTTAGAGCAGGTCCAGAGAAGAACCACAAAAATGACCAGAGGACTGGAACACCTCTCATGTGAGGACAGACTGAGAGTTGAGCCTGGAAAAGAAAAGGCTCCAGGAGACCTTACTGTGGCTTTCCAATACTTAATAAAGACTTACAAGAAAAATGGGGACAGACTTTTCAGTAGGGCCTGTTGTAGTAGGAAATAGGGAGATGGCTCTGAGCTAAAAGAGAATAGATTCAAATTACAAATTTTTTCCAAAAAAAAAGTGGTGAAGCACTGGAACAGGTTGTCCAGAGGGGTAATAGATGAGCAAACTGGCTTAGCTGAAGATGGCTTCTAAAGGTCCCTTTCCAACCCAAATTCTATGATTCAATGACTTTCCTGGACCCAACCCTACAGATTTGAAGGTGAAAATAGGAAGGAAGAATACAGTTACCAGCCCACCTCTGAACTGAACTCAGTTTTCAACTCAAAGCAGTGTTCCCACATCCTAATGAGATTCTCAGGCTGCTCTTTCTGGGCAAAGGCATCTGCCTCCTCTCATATATTCCCCTTTCTCTACAGATTTCCTGTGAACAAATTTGTGAAACATGTCCCAAAATGTTTCATTTCAGTTGGACCACTCCCCTGAAAAATTCTCAATTCAATCTAGATATCAAAACCCATCTGGCGGTCTTAACAAGTCAAGTCTTCCTGTTGTGGCTTTTGGGGGTTTGGTTGGGGTTGGTTGAAGTTTTCTGGCTTGTGTTGCTTTGTTTTTATAAACAGCAGCAAACTTTTACCAAGGGCCACCAGATTTCAACTTTGATTTACCCCTGAGTGCAGAGAGAGGGTACTGCCAGTCACAGGTCCTGGCACTGGAAGGGCAGTCACAGATTGTGCTCCTTCTGGGACAGGAGGTTCTGTAGCCAGACGGGGATGCAGCAACGTGCTCCTACACTGGGCTCAGCTGCAAAGCCAGCCCTTACCAGGTGCCTGACAGAAAGGAGGCATTACAAAAGCATGGATCAGCACAGGCTGATCCCAGATAGAGTGGGATCTCTAAATTTTGGGAGAAATTTTTGGGAGAAAGGGCTTATATCACATGGCTTCTCTTGAAAGACAGGGAATAAACAGATACATTGGTACCTGGAGGCTTGAAGGAGGATGCCATGTCAGGCCTATTGCTGATGCCAGATCCTCAAATAGTAACTGTAGGATAAAGCATCACATTACATCTCTATTTGTTCCAAGCTGTAGCAGCTGGCTGCAGAACAGTGACCCACCCCCTGGTAACCTGAAGGCAGGATTAGTGTATGGACAAGCACCCAGAAGCTCTGTGCACAGGAGAACAGCAGCGTGTCTCAAAGGCACCTGGCAACACCAAAGATCAGCACTTCCCTGACTTGTCTTTCAATACCAAGAGTGACATAACATAGAAGTCACACAAGGGCTGAAGCCAAGCATTCCACAAGATTCCCACTGCCCACCAAAAGAGCTACTTCACAGGTGGCAAAGATGGCATTAGCCAACTCCCCATCCAGCAGCTGAGCTCTCAGACTCAGGGCCCCAGCTCCCTACTCATTCCCTCCAGCTGTCTGACAGCACCCAGTGCTGCAGTACTTTTGGCAGATTTGACACAGTCTCCCTCTAGTTTAGTAAGAAGCTTTTCTGCCCAGCTATTTTGAGGTTTTGTCCTATTTTTCTCCCTTTTCTGCTGGGCAACAGGTTCGCTGCAGGTCTGAAGCTTCACAGCTACCTCATTATTTAATATTCTACCAAATGTTATGTCCTCCGCTGGTTGGTCAAAGGTAAAGAATTTTAATTAATTAGACAAGAGCTCAAAAGCAGCCACACACACTAGGGGACTGGCTGATGAAAACTGCCTGGAAGTCAATTTAACAGGTTTGACTCCAATTCTGGTAAAGACTAAACCAGGGGAGTTTGCCCACAGCTCTGGGTGATTGCTAGTACTGCTTTGTATGCTTATCGATCTTCTCTTCTGCCAAACCAAGCATTTGCTGAACTTGTTCAGCAAATAATTCTACTTTTTAGGTGCAGTTTTATAAGAAACATGGATTCAATCTGAAAGAGTATCCAAAAAGAGAGACCAAGAAAAAAAACAATGTAGAAATTCCTGTCTATATGTTATGGACATGTGGAAACAGCTCACACAAGAAAGATTGATCCTACTCCAGCAGGCAAGACCTTTTCTGTCTGAAGTGCAATGATGGAGATTCAGAAGTGGATCCAGCAACCATCCACATTTGAAGAGGGCAGTTGCTCCAGACTGCATGACTGTTACTTGTGAATGTCATGGGTCAACTGCAAGAGAGCAGAGGAGAGGCCATAGCCCTCTTAAATCCACCTCTGCAAATTAAAATATCTACAATCATTTGGACTGAGAATAAAGCACTGTTGCAAAGGATATCTCCATTCTTTTGTTCCAAGTGCAGACTTCACTCTCTTGCCAGAAACTAAGACAGTATTGGCCTTCTTCAGCCCTCTTTTCTTCTCTACAGCTAATTCTTCAGCTACACCCTCCCCTCCTCATAATATACATTAATAGAGGCAAGTAGTGAAAGGAAGTATTTTACACCTCAGGTCTTCATGCCTCAGTGTAGATACATTTCTTTCTGTCCAGTGGGTATTTAGGACAGGGAGATTTGAGACACAAAGTATCCTTGCTTCATTCTGAGAAATCTGCTACAGCTGGGGAAGGAAAGGGAAGGAAGGGCTTGGCTACTTTTTATCATCTTTTTGGACACATCTTTTTGAAACCCAGTGTTGTTCACTTTGACACAGAAAATTTTGTTTGGTTGTAATGGCCCAACTCAAACAATTCTGCAGTACAGATTCGAATTATGTTTAACAATCTCACTTAAGGGGATTGTCTTATCTTCATCTCTGAGCCCATCACCACAATTGTACCAGCTGGAAAATCTCCCCAGATGGCACGTTAAGCAAAGTAGCCTCACAGAAGAAATGTATTAGCAATACCCGAGATTCCTGGGTGATGGGGAGGGGAAAGAAGTCTAACTATTGAAAGACAACTGTCCTATTTCAAAGAGCACAAAGCAAGCTGCCTCTGACGCCACCAAAGATGCTGAAATTTGCTTTGAATCATACACAAAACCTTTTCTTCATTTTATGGTAGGTTTCTACATCTTTACAACACCACAGGATTCTCCTTTACAAAAGAACATAAAAAGAAAGCACATAACTTCTCCTGCAGAGCTTTGGGTAAGTAAATTCAAAGGAGGTGGCACCAGTAGAAGTGGATTTATCTACTGGCAACTCAGCAGCTCAAATATTTCAAAATCCCTGTTCCACTTCTAGCTGCATCTGGGATACAGCCCAATAGCATTAGTGTTTATGAGAACCAAAAATTAGTGAAGAACGGTACCTGCACCAAGCAGTAGAGCCTTGCTCAAACTCCACATGTACCATGTACTGGCTCTAAAAAGAAGTGGATTCCTTTTGTGCACCTAGAGTTTTCTAAAGGCAACTACCATTGTGACACCCAAGCAATATGATCAATTAGTTTATAAAAACAGGCACTGAAATAAGGCAGGAATATTTGCTATCTTACAAATTAGGATTTCATTGTCCATGTCACCAGTAATTCTAACCTGGCCAAAATGATCATGTGTCTTGGAAAGATCCCAGTTCAGAAAAGCATTTTGCCTCATTCACCGGTCACCTGTTAGATTTGCCTCTCACAACTTGTTATTGGTCTCACTGAATGAAACCTTCCACTTTAAGGAAGAATGGAGCAAGGCAACATCATACCTGCTCAAGTTACACAATGTTTATCCTAAATGTTATTCTTCCATTGTGGGTTATATACAGCTTAAGGTAAAGAAATTGTTCTAAGCTGATAATTTATTACCTTGTGCAGTAATCTATCTATATAATGATGGAAAATTATGACTAAAACTTTCCAAGAGACTCCATATGTGGACGGGCTGGAAACCACTCAGCCTTACAGTCTATCTACTGGAACTGAAAAGAAGTTTGCTTGAAAGCAAACCAACAATCACTTCTGGAAAAGAAAAATCTTCATTCTTTCAGCTTCCAGAGGGATTTATCACTCAGCTATATGAGAGAGTGTTGAGCAGGCTCCTAGATGGATTAAAACCTATTTGCTCATTTCCTGTTCATCCCCTTCCTCCCTTTGCTGTGACAGAGACCATCACCACTCTCTGCCAGTGCAAGACCTGACAGCCAGGAGGGGAATGACTCAGAAGGGCTGACAGAGTTAAGTAGCTTCCACTCCATACTGCAAATCAGCTGAGGATGAGGGGTGCAACAGGGGAAGACACAGTGAAAAGAGACGGCACCGTGGCTGGATGCTGCTGCAGTGCAGGTCAGCACATGAGAGGCTGCTACACTGACATGCAGCATGCACAGCACAATTGCACTAAAATAAAGATTGACCCAGGCTACTGTGCAGATTTCTGATTTGAATACTCATGCAATTATTTACTTTGGAATATTACTGGTCCTATCTCCAAAAAAATCAAAACAAAACCAAACCAACCAATGAATGAAACAAAAACCCCAAGGTGATAAAGCTGAAGAAGAAACAAGTATAACTCATCAACCAGATCATGCAGGAAAAAAGACTCAGTATCTTCATTTTCACTTTCATCATCCATCTTCTATTGTCCCTTCCTTCCTATCAACAAGTAAGAATGATTCATTCTGAAATGGGGTATCCAAATCATGTGTTCAGCAAATGTACTGTACACACACACAGAGCTACCCAGGGGCCTGTGTCTGTACTGTCTACAGTAATTTCTGAGAGAAAGCCAGATAAACTCATTTTACTATGTCTCAGAGAGAATTCTCTATATTAAACCCATATCTGCCTTTAGCAGCAGCTGCTGTACATAAACGACTATGCAAGAGCTGAAAGGGGGAAAGAATAAAAGAATATGCAGGTTCAGATTGATCAACTCAGCACATGTACTAGGTATCAAATACCAGTTTTCCCAGCAAGGAACACTAATGTAAAAAAATCCTTGAAATCTATCAGATTGGTGGCTCCAAATTGATGAGCAGAGCTACAGGTATGCTTAAGCTGACCAGAGCATAACAGTATAGTGTTTAAAAGGCATTGCACACTAAAGGCCCAAAGTGCTACGTTCCTGCTCCTCAGAAAAAAAAGCACAGGCTGCTTCCTCAAGCAGGCAAGTGCCTCATCTGAAGATAAGCTTCCTAACTAGATATTAGGATCAGCTGAGAGCCAAGAAAAGAACAATGAGAAGCAAAAATCAGTCACACCAACCTGCAAGACTTAAAAAAACAACAGTAAACAAAACACCAAAGCCAACACTAGATAAGCTGACTAAAGCTATCTTAGCATCTGGTCTAGAATTCAAATGATAGACATTTCACACACCCTTTTTCCCCCTTTTTTAATGTTAGTCATCCTCAGAGGATTTTCTTAAGTTTTGTTTCTCTTCTTGTTTCTAGGAAACAGCCTCAACTAGCTACTGAAAAAAAAATCAAGAGAATAAACTGAGAAGAGCAGGGAAAATGCAAAGCAGGAGAATTGAAACAAAAGAAGGTCAGAGCATTGGTCCTACCACAAGAGAGAAAAAATTTGGTACATTTCTGTATCCCCCCCAACTCCCTTCACAAGAACAACTTTATAACTCACTGCAAAACCCAAACAGAGATCCAATTAAGCAACTTTGGGTTTCTTTCACTTGATAATATAAAAACAGGTGAATGCAGACAACAGATGCAAGACCTTTGCAGAGGATATAATTTTCTCTTATGTTGGCTTATCTCCCAAGACAACAGCTCTATATCAAAGTGGTAGTCTGGAATATCTGCAACACTCAGTGCCTTTAGCCCTTTACTGCTGACATGAGGAAAAGGTCCCCTATAACACAAGCATCCCACAAAGAACAGGATCAGCACAGCTGCTGTTCCACACTGCTACAGAGGGAGCCTCATTAGGGTCAAAGCAGAGAAAAGATAATATGTGCAAAAGCCATTGAAAAGAAAAGGAAAAAACAATGTAACACTTGGCTCTTTGGCACCACAGTGGAGTTGGAATGAGTTTTGTCCCTTTGGGAATTGCTTCTTTCATCAGTTTAAGAAACTTCCCAGGAGATTTCAGAAACTCCAGGAAAGAGAAAATTCAGAAAAACAATAACTTTTTTTAAAAATTATTTTAGGCAAACCAGAAACCCAAATTAAGATTATGCTCAAAGAATACCAAAGCTTCTTATGCATAAGTTCTTATTCACATAGTTGCTTGTATACCTGATGCGGATGAAGTCACAATGCCTGGGGCAACTGTTTTGATCTCAACCAAATCAATCCAGGTATGTTGAAAGTGTTCTTAAGAAAATACAGCGTTGTTACATAAATTCAGCTTTTAGGGGTAGGACTGGAGGAGCAAAGCATCTGCATGTCAGCATTGCAAAACCTCTATACATGAGCAGTGGGATGGGGAAACAACTGGAGTGCAGTTGAGGATGACCAAGTTGCATGGTCAGGACATGAAACAACTGTGTATGAGCCATGCCCAGTCAGCTATATCAGACTCACATAAGTAGTTTGGTGCCCAGTAAATGCACAGTTCTGTCTGACCAATGGAACCCAGATGGTCATAATCACTGTCACAGGGTCTGGTTGGAGCCCTGTCACCAGTGGTGTCCCCCAAAGTTCAGCACTGGGCCCAGTGTGGTTTAACTTGTTCATCAGTGACTTGGATGAAGGAGCAAGTGCTTCCCCAGCAAGTTTACTGATGACACCAAGCTGGAAGGAGTGGCTGATACCCCAGAGGGCTGTGCAGCCCTGCAGAAGGACCTCAAGAGGCTGCAGAGATGAGCAGTGAAGAAATGTCTGAAATCCAACAAAGGCAAATGCAGGGTCCTTCACCTGGGGAGGAATAACCCCAGGCACCAGCACAGGCTGGGGGTGACCTGCTGGAGAGCAGCTCTGCCAGGGGGAACCTGGGGTTTCTGGTGGACAACAAGCTGTCCCTGAGCCAGCAGTGCCCCTGGGCCAAGAAACCCAATGGGGTCCTGGGGTTCATCAGGAAGAGCATTGCCAGCAGGTCCAGGGAGGTGATCCTGCCCCTGGGCTCAGCCCTGGTGAGGGCATATCTGGAGTGCTGTGTCCAGTTCTGTGCTCCTCAGCACAAGAGAGACATGGAGAATCTGGAGCAGGTCCAGTGGAGGGCAAGGAGGATAAATGGTCAGCTGGAGCTTCTCTTATGAAGAAAGTCTGAGGAAGCTGGGCCTTGAAAGGAGACAACTGAGAGGGGACCTCATCAGCATCTATCAGTATCTGGAAGGAGGGTGTCAGAAGATGGAGCCAGGCAATAGGACACAAGAAAAAGAGCAGAAACTGATGCACAGGAAGTTCTACCAGAATATGAGGAAAAGCTTCTTTACTGTTCAGGCAACAGTTCGGTTCTTTACTGAACAGGTTGCCCAGAGAGGTTGCTCAGTCTTCCTCAGTGGAGATATTCAAGAACCATCTGGATGTAATCTCATGCCATGTGCACTAGGATGACTCTGCTTGAACAGCGAGGTTACACTGAATGACTCAGTGTGGTCCCTTCCAGCCCTACCTATTCTGTGAGTCTGTGTAATTCAAACAGAAACAAAAATAAACAAAATTAACCCAGTGTACCAGAAAGGCCAGGATTCTTCCAAATCAAGAGACATTCATTGGAAATCAGAATGGGAAAAAAAAAAAACCAAACCCAAAAAACCCCACAAAAACCAACAAAACCCAAACTGAACAAGATGACAAGATGATTAGATTGTTAGCTCTGTTTTAGATTGTTAGACTGTTTTGACTGCAGCTAATCACAAAACAGGCCAGCCATGGCACTAAATGCAGCAAGTCATACAAGCCTTTACACACATCTAGTATATTCCTGCCCAGGCCATGAAATGTTACTACCAACAAGTAAGGACAGGAATTCCCCTGTAAAGCCCTAAGGAACCACATAACCTTTTAATTAGCCAAAAGAAACCCCAGGTGTACTCACACTTGATTAAATCAATGTCAGGCATACTCATCAAAGGACATTGCTATTAACAAAACTAACCTATCTTCAGCTATGCAAGAGCCCAAAATAGCTGTTTACTGCACTCATTTTCTTCTCTCTCCTTGCTGATTTCAAGTGTGAACATATTCAGTGTCAGAAAAGATACACAGGAAGAAGCAAAACACACCAGAATATATTTGCCTAGCTCCAAATAGTTCAAGCATAACGGATGCTGTTGAACACCGATGTGGACCTCAAATTGTCTGCAGATTAACAGACTGTCCACTGAGAGAAAAAGATGCAACAAACAAATTAAAACACATTAAATTCCATTTGAACAAAAGGAAAAATAAATTTTTAGAAAACCCTTTATTTTCATGTTTTTATTTTGTTTATTACTGTGAGAGTAGTCTAACACTGGAACATGGTGCCCAGAGATGCTGCCATCTCCATCACTAGAGATATTCAAAAGCTGTCTGGCCATAGTCCTGGGCAACCCGCTAGAGGTGACCCTTCTGGAGCACGAGGACTGGACTAGATGATCTCAAGAGGCTCCTCCAACCACAGCAATGCTGTGATTTGGTGAACTAGGATATCACCAGGACAGGCAAAAATTTCTAGCCAGTTTCACTGACTCCATCTCTCATTTCAGCAACAAACATAGAATCTTTAAATACTGCTAGCACACTTATTGTACCTTTGAATACATCATCTACAATTGATGTGGAAGTTCTTGTATTCTATTTCCAGCTTTTGTGTCTTAATAGCATATCCATGCAATGACTTGGAGATAGTGCCCTTTGTCTTCTCTTTTAGTTTGCTGACCAGCAGAGCAAGCTCAATGGAGAGCCAGCAGCAGACCTGCACCTCAGCAGACCTCTCCAGCCCTCACCCATGTCCCTAAAGGTAGCTCTTTCTCGTTCCATCAAAGTCTCCTTCTGGATGCCTCTAATGGAACTTGGATTACAATTGACAGATGTGTTTCACTCCAAAGAACCCACACATTACCAGGTTCAGGCTGTAAGCCTGAAATCTTTCCTCACATTTGGCTAAGGATTGTGGTAAGTCATAAATTGCAGGGCATCTACAAAAAGGCTTCTGACAATTCATTGAAAGCATCATTTGTTCCATTAGATATTTATTGGATTGAGAATCATTCTGAATTATGTTTATGTTCATCACACTATAGAACATAGTGAAAAGTCCACAAAACGTATTTAACTCCCAGCTTAGAGCAAGAGGAATGAGAGTAGTTCCATTAAAAGGGACCTCATTAAAACTTGATAATGCAACTACTCTCCCTTGCCAATTACACTAACAGTGCTGAGTCTCATCATTCTCTGGTGTTTAAAGAGCAGTAAATAGGCTTCCTAGAGAAGATGAGAGAGGAAACACCCTGAATCTTTATGATAATGCAGCAGTTGTGGTTTATTTTAGCTTTGAGGAATGTGGTTAGTGACTCACCCTGCTGGATAAGCAACGAGGCCAGTTCTGGGGTCGCAGGCTAATCCTCTGCCTCCCGACACAGTTATGCCCAACACCTTCTCCAAAGTCACCTAGAGCATACAAGAAAGAAAACAGGAAGCACCATGAAATGTGAGTGCAGTTCAAATAAACCCATAACATGTATGCTGATGGTCTGGTTTACGCTGGTTCTCTGGTTCCTAGAAATCCACTGAGAAGCAACAGGCAGAAAAGTAACCCCATTCAACTTTCAATATAGGCATAGGAAAATATTGCTGGGCTACAGAGAAGGAGTTATCGCCCCACTTATTACTTTCTCTGTGCCAGAGCATTGCAAATAGAGGATTGCAAGCAGCAGATAGTACTGGTGAAAAGCTGGGATGCATATTCACTGAGCACCAACTCCCATCCTCCCAGTAAGAGCAATGTACCACTCTCTCTAGAGCTTGGCACTTTCCTGAAAATGGTTTCCAAGTTGACCCATCCTCTTTGTTACCTCCATCCAGCAGTAGGTGGTTCAGCCTGTCCCAGTCTTGTATTCCTAGGAACTGAATAGTCAGTTTTTCCTAGGGTGCTTGAGCTGAAAATCACAACTAGTGGTCGCAGGCACCCCTTGCCAGGAGCTGTGAGAACACCATAAACATTCACAAGCCTGCTGCACAGCAATGACCCTTGCAAGAGACTGCTATCTAAATGTCCCCACACTCCCCTCTGGCAAAGATCTCCACTATTTTTAGGAAAAAAAAAAGAAATGGAACTGGGAAGAGCTACTGAGAAGATACAAAGACTTTTGTGGTAAGAAGCTGATTAAAGCAAAAAAAATAAAATGGGAAGGGTGGGCAACAAATGGACATGACATAATATTTCAGGGAGCACTCCCTTGCAGAGAAAGCATCAGAATTCAACGATTACCCCAAAGCAAAAGACTGCACAAAATCTGGTTTGCGGCATAAGAGGACTCAACCTCTGAGCACAAACCTGTTCTCAGCCCTGGGGCTATTTTGACGGACACAAAATTATTCTCTTTCCTTTACATTTGCACAGCTTCATTTTATTTATTATCTATTTGATGCATACATTCCTCCTCAGCATTGCTGTCTGTGCCAAACTGAAGGATTTTACTGGGTCACAGTCTTCTGTTTTTAATTATCATCATCTAAGTTATATTTGATTAAGGCCTTAGGGGCATGGACACAACATAAGAAGTTACTGTTGTAATAATTACTACTGACTGTAATAGCTGCCCTGAAGATGAACATCTTGCATTTGAGGAGCACAAAAGGCAGGGTGGGGCAGGTTTCCCACGCCCCCCTGACCACACATCTTACCAGACCTGAGGCGTTTGGCTGCAGGGTGAGACACAAGGTCTCACCCAGCTCAAGCTCAGGCTGCTAGGTAAGAGGCCAGAAGTAACCCCACACAGAGAACCACCTTGATTCAGCAGGTGAAGCAGGGCTGAGGTGCCACTTAACATGAGCCATCCATGCTTTCAGTTAGTCCAAATTTGGCCTGCCTTCAAACAGTGACATGGAAAGTGGAAGATTTCAGTATTCCAATCTCTGGAACAACTTGGTCCTTTTTTCCCCTCTTATTAATAATATACCCTAGGTACCTTAAGACATTATGAGAAAACACCAAATTGTCCCCCTCCCTTGCAAACTAAGAATCTCTGAAAACATGGCTTTTACAAAACTTGACTGGATTTTCGTTAAGAAAGAATATGCAATTAAAAATGCAGTAACAAATCCACTGATAAAGAAAGGAACTAGCTTTGTTTCAACTTAATATTGGAACAAAAATGTGGGGGTTGGGGAGTGAGGAAGGCCAGGAAGATATCTACTCTTCCAGACTTGTTAATAATACTTCAAAACACATCTTTTTAAAGCAGCTCAAAAATATGCAGAAAGAACTCACTGCTTCTGCTACTGAGATTCTGGCTAGTATCAGCAGTTCCCAAACTAGGAGAGGTTTAAATTCCTACAGAAAACACATTCTTGTCAGCAAAGGAGGAAGTGGTGGAGACATGTGCCATTCAAGTAGTTCCATCTAGATAAGGCACCAATTACTTGATGCTGTCAGCAACATCAATTTAGCAATGCTGTGATTACACTGCTCAGTGTAGGCTTTAGCTCAGCCTGGCTGTAATTGCCACTATCCTAAAAGGCACTGCTTGACCTTGGCTATGCAGATATTCAGCAGCAATTCAGCAACCCACTCTCACCAACAGGTATGTTTTTGCTCTGCAAGGACATCTATCGTGCCTCTCAGAGTGCAGTCTTACACAGCTGAGCTGATCTTACAGCAGCCTGTCTTGCAGGGGACACTTCCTTTCTCCCTCATCCTTCTCAGCCCAGTGACACCCCCCACCATTTCCCTCACTCCAGACAGCCTGACATTACCTATCCAGAAGGTCAAACCAGCAGAATACCATGTTCTACTTTTCATTTTGTTTGTTTTCTGTTTGCCAGCCTGGGGAAAACCATAGGAAGACCAAATTCAGGAAAAAAAAAAATCATACCCTTTTCCTGGCAACTAGATGAATCTAGCTGCACACCCAAAGCCCAATCTGACCCCTCCAAACCTTCAAGAAGAGAAACCAAACAGGAGCACTACCTGATTTGTCCTGACACTCTCACCTCACCAATACCAAAATGTCACTCTTACTCCAGCCTCTTCTCTCACTCCAAAGTCAGAGGAGGTTCCATGCTGCTCTGCCAAGAGACTTTTTGTGGCAATGCTAGGAGGTGGAAAGACTACCTGTCTCCTATGCACACAGATTGACATAAAAGGAGTAGCTCAGTCTTCCAGTCTAGTTATTTTACTGCCAGTGAGTATCTTCTGGCCTCCAACAGACCACCTGTTCCTTTAGAAAAAGGCCACTGTCAAGGCCATACCTCTGATATTGACAGACCAAGTGCCACAGAAACAGATACCTGTCTCTAGACTAAAGATTCATAAATAACTTCCTGAAAGACTTCCCCTCTTTTGCTCCCAGTCTTAACTTCAAAAACTTTCTAGTGTAAAGAACTTGAAAGGCAATCCCACAAAGCCTATCCAAAGGCAGCACCTCCACTTGATAANTAAAACGTGATCTTATGAGACTTGTGAGCTCCATTTCCACCAACCTGCCCACAATACCTCACAGGTTTTTCCCCATGACCAGCTTCCAGACTAGGTAACATAGGGGCAAGAGATAGTCACTTTCTCATGAAATTTGAGAATGAAAAACATTGTCATTCAGAGAAAAAACAATAGGTAACAAAACAGTATGAACTGGATTCTTCTCAATTTGCCAGCTAAAACAAATGAATTCTTAATACAGTTAATTAGGGAAAAACCACATCAACTTTAATTTACTAATCTGGAATTAAGATTTGTCACCAAGGGGCAGATTGGTCGATACAGGTCTGCCATTATCCCACCTCTGAAGTTACCACTTCCTCCTGTGGTAAGGGCAGTCTCCCAGTCCTACACAGCCATAAACACTGCCATTCATACAAGTCTCCCAAGTAGCACATCCCAGTCAGAAATACATTATTTTGCACACTCTCCCAAGTCTAATCTGAGCTAACCACAGGACCGGGAGAGTTCCCCTGCAGATCCAAGGCACTGTTCATTACCAAAACTCCTGTGCTTGCCCAATTTGCATCCTACAGTTGTCAGACACGTCACTGCTTGCTCAGGCCTTCACAGGCAACTAATGGGCCACCTCAACACCCTCATCCAAACCTGGAAACAAATGCAAGAATAAACCTGTCATTTGTACCTAAATTAGAGGCAGGAGAGGAGGCTGACAAGCTGCATTTGTTNNGCACTTTCAGTCAAGGTTCTCTATGCGACTTGTGAGTTATTGAATTGATCCACACACAAAACACTTCTGCAGCTCATTTTACACTGCCACTTTGCTATCTGGAACTATCTCATCTCCGTTCCTTTAAGGTCAACTTTTACTCAAATTTTGAGGTTCAATATACACTGGTAGGCACCAAAAC
>VZUA01011079.1:0-13672 GCA_013401035.1 Horornis vulcanius | reverse complement strand
AGAGTTGTAGAAGTTCATATGTATTTGTTATGTGCTAAAAATAGAATAATAGAATCAAAAGAATGTAAAAGGCATCTGATTAACTTGGTGGCCTGCTCTGGGGTCGCTCCAGCAGTTCCATCTCCTTCCTGAGCTGGGGACCCTGGAGANCACATGGCTTTTGATACAACCCAGGATACAATTTTGGGATAAAGCTCTTTCATGTCATTCACTAATTCACAGTTAATATTGATAGCTGCACATGTTATTAACTCTTCTTGAGCTGGAATCAGAGTAATACTAACTTCAGTTTTGTTGTCCAGTGGGATAAATCCAAGGTTTGGTAGTTACACACCAAATTTGCTCACAGTACTGTGGCAGTAGCATTTGCTCTGCAGGAAGATTGTCGAGGTAATTTCCAGTGGTGTGTTTTTGGGGAACTGCCTAAGCTGGAACTCCACACTTGTGCTTCACCCTTTGTTTGTCTTTCCCATTGATATCTGAAACATGCTTTTGAACAATCAGAGCTTGGTCTCCCCTTGGATCCCTCGTGTCAGGATCAGATTCTGTGCTTTTGTGTGACAAACCATGCAAACAGTGTTGTGCAACACATCCTTGGCTCTGACTCCAGGAACAAGTAGATGGGGGACAGGTGATTCTGCCACTGAGGTTCCTAAAGCCCTGCTGGGGAAGCTGGCTCTGCCACAACAAGCTGCATAACCAGAACTGTGTCAGGTTAATTAGGTGCACAGAGAGGCAGGGCTCATTAGATGACAGGATGTCCTTGTTGGCACATTTCTGCTGCTTTTGGGATCCCAGCAGCCTTTCATAAGTCTAGGCATTCCAGTTTCCTAGGAGTTAACTCAATGTCTACTTCTGTACAATCTCTATAAACCTGCCTTGAATCCTTATTAGCTCAGCTCATTTTTTAAAAAAAAACTTCTTCTGGGCTTCTATTGTTTAAAAGGCTAAAATCTGGAATTTGTTAATAATTATATTTTCCAATATATTTTCCAGCTGCTAAGACGGGATACCTGAGTGTAAGTACATGGATCCATAGAAATCATTGCTCTTTTTGTGAAGAAACAGTTAATCATTTTTCTTTTAATATTAAATCTATTATTCATGTCAATATGACATGGATATAAGACTGTCATTACATGATCATTACAAGGAATTCCTTTATCTGAAACTATCCTAGGAGGGATGATAATTGTTTTTGCTAATAAAAGTAACTGCTATTACTTGGATTTTAAAATATAATTACATGGCAGGAATAGTTTGCTGCCACTTACTTACACAACCCATGTAATAGCCATATAACTAAATTAGAAATGGATGAGGTGGATAGTGGAGATTAAATCCAAATTTACCCCTTTCTGATGGTATGCAGAAAGTTCTCACAGGACTGACGAATAAAGAGCACAGACTTAGTGAGAAGATATTGCTCTCAGCTCAGAGCAGACACAGATGATCAGAAAATGAACAAAGCAGTTATTCACACTAGGCTGGCTCATACTGCCAGCAGTACAGCTGAAGGATCCTGGTTGTACTGCCAGGTTTATGCCACAGACCCTGCAGAGACCCCTCTGTGCCTGCATGTCCCTATGGCAGTTCATACCACCACACACAATGCCTCTAAAACACCATCACTCTTCCCCCAAACCTCTCTGGTGCCAGTTATTCCATGATGTTAGGATGCTCTGAGTGTCACATGCATTGATGTGCTCAGCAAAATAACACATACATTTCTTCCATTCAAATAAATAATTAAGAAAATAAAGTGCAGTGTTTGATCTGTACCATAGAGAGTTTATCTGTGAAATGTGGCAAATAATAATGTGATTTATCTGACTAAGGGTGAAAATAGTATATAAATACCAAACAGGGAGAGAACATTCTCTACCTGCAGTACCATGCTGGGTTTGGCTGGGATAGAATTAATTTTCTTTGTGATACCTGGCCCAGAGATATAGTTTGGATTCAGTAGAAAAAAACTGAATTTTATGTAGCTCAGCCATACAGCATTTCTCATTTCTCTAATATGATATAGATACATCTATCTATGTGTGTCTCTGTGTGCACAGATCTTTCTGTGGAGAAAGAAAAAAGTACCTGAATGAGCTTGATGAACTACAAATGAGGAATTTTGAGAACCTGTATAATCCTGTGGGGAGCAGAGGAATGCAGGTCATTTTTTGCAGTGTGGCTATTGGGATGTCATGGGCAGTTTCCACCTGGGATTATTCTCAGTACCTCTGAAAGACAGAGCAAACCTTGTAGCTGACACTATGGTGGGAAATGTTGCAAAATAAAATGTGAGGAGAGAGAAAAAACAGAAGGGCCCTAAAAAGGTGATTAGAAGGAGAGGCAGGAAATGAGATTCCAGCAGGGAAACTGTATTTGTGGGAAAGAAACAGCTCAGAACTCAGTTGAAGCTGGGGAGTAATTTAAAGTCTGATTAAAAGCCTCTTGACATTAGTGGAAAAGATGCACGCTGATTTTAATGGGCCTTGAAACTGATGTCTTTTAAAGCACTTTGAGTTCCCTGAATGAAAGAGACAATGTACAGAAAGTCTGATTCTGTGGGGGAGAATTTGCAGTGTAGGCCAGTAGCAGAAAGATCCAGGGAAGCCTTTACAGAGTGGTTTGGGACTATTAAACAGCATTTTCACTCCCACTTCTCTCTCTTCTAACCTATCCTCATGTTTCTGGCAGTTATGGAGGGCATAGGGGGGCTGCTTTGTGAGCACCAGAAACTCCAGTTACATACATAAAATCCCTGAAATGACTTTTGCCCTTCTGCTCATGTTTGAAAAATATGCTCTTCAACCCAAAACATCCTCTTTAATGAGATTGGAAAGCTGCAATAAAGAACAGCATTTCACTGTTGTGTAGTACAGGTAATATATTACAAACCACTTGGAGAATGTATGGCAACAAACTTACAGATGCATTTAATATTTTACTCCAAACATAAAATACTAAGGTTCTTTGTTCTTCTCAAAACTTAATGCAAACAATTTCCCCATTTGATTTATTAAATAGACATGATGGGGTGCAAGCAAAGTCATGAATTTGAAGTATTAACTATTCATCCTCATCTTTTCACCATGGAGAAGAGAAGGCTCCAGGGAAACCTTTTGGCACCTTCCAGTACCTGAAAGGGGCCTCAAGAGGTCTGGGGAGGGGCAGCTTGCAAGGGCATGGAGTGATAGAATTAGGGGGATACCTTTAACCTGAGAAAGGGGAGATTTAGATTGGACATTAGGAAAAAATTCTTTTCAGTGAGGGTAGTGAAATAGGTTGCCCAGAGAAATTGCAGGAAGAACATTTCCCATCTGTGGAAGTGTACAAGGCCAGGTTGGATAGAGCTTTAAGCAACCTGCTCTAGTGAAACGTGCTGTTGCCAAGGCAGGGCCTTGGAATAAAATTATCTTTAAGGTGCCTCCACAACCAAACCATTCTGTGATCCTGTGTGGTCTTGAATACTGTGCCTTCTTAAAAAACAAAAACAAAAGACCAAAAAACCACATATGTACAAAGCAGGAACACCACTTTCTGTGTCACCATAACTACTGCCTCACCTGGTTGCTTATGAACACCTAATAAAATTCACTTATTAATTTTAATTAGGGCAGCCTCCTGTGACACAACCAGGATGTAAAATGTTCTTTTAGAAGCTAACATCACCACCAAAACTTTGTATCCTCACATCAGAGCTGGGTGTATTTAGCACCTCTGTAGAGACCCTTTTGTATATTTAGTGCACAGAATCCAGTTTTGAAATATGTATAGTGTCATATTTCTCAAAAGTGTGTTCTTTCTGTACCATTTTGAATGTTTTTTATTTATTTAGGTGCTAATGTCTTGCTTCTTTTTATTATTTTTTTCTTTTATTTTCACATTTCCTCCTATATTTTTTCTTTTTTATCCAATCTCTAAAAGAAAGAAATAAAAAACACTAAAGAAAAATAAATATATGGAAGAGAAAGGGAAATACCAAACCTGTTTGAAAAAAGAGCATTACAAAACTCAGTACAAAACAAACAAAGGAAAAATATTATGCATTCCCTTTCATGCCATTTTTGCTAAAATTATGTGAGAAGAAGGAACCAAAACAACCTTTCACTTTCAAGTTTTAATTAACAAGAAATGTCTTAATAAACATACACACTTTTGTAACTTTTTAAACTTTGTTAATTGGAAAAGTAGGGATGTACACCCAAGTTGCACCTCACTGAATGCAAACAATTATAAAAGTGAGTGAAACTGTAAGTGCTAATGAGAAGCTCTATTTGCAACTGTGCTGAAATGTCTGCCTAGATCCTCTCTGAGGCATTCATACACCATATGTTTCTAGAAAATTGGTCACAGAATTGTCTTCAAAATCGACATCCCCCAAATGTTAAAGGCTTGACTTTGGTTTGTACTTATAATCGTTTTACAAAGACAAAAGTTCTTTTACTTTTATCTTACACCAAGGCCTTTCTCCAGTTCAAAAAGCAATAGCACAGTTAGGATGCTCAGATTTTTCTGTCAACCCCTCCACCCACCTGGTGGGTGATGCCTGCAATGGAAACCTTTCACCATCACCAAAACTTGAGCAAGAAGTTGCAAGTGTTTGATTCTAATATTTGTCATATTTACCAATTTCACTATATTCTTTGTTGTCTTCTAGCAGAGAGCTTTTTTATGCTGCCAATTTTGTTTCTGGCCAATTTTGTTTCTGGCCTCCACTGGAGTCAGCTGGCTCAGAGGTACTCTTAAAGGTGGTGTTGTGTTTGAGAGACTTGATCTTGTTGGATGGGGTTTTGAGGACATTGATCCGGTCGAAGGTGTCCTTGCCTATGGTTGGGTGGTTAGAATGAGATAATTAAAGAGTTTTAAAGCATTGAAAGAGACTGAACAGGGAAGTGCTGGAGTCACAATCCCTGGAGGTGTTCAGGAAATGACTGGATGTGGCACTCAGTGCTGTGATTTAGCTGGCAAGGTGGTGTTCAGGATGGTCTTGGTGATCTTGATAATCTTAGAGGTCTTTTCCAACCTCAATGTTTCCATGATTTTACCTTTGAGGTCGCTTCCACCCCCAACCATTCTATCATCTCTAAAGTTCAGGCAGTGAAGAAGTGGCTTTTTCAGGGGTGTTATATGACTTTGTATGTGACATAAACAGGGTTTTACAGTCATATGGAAAATTTCCTTGAGAAATCAAAGGAGGCAGTGGCAGAGAAGGAGGGAGCTAACAGGGAGCAGCAGCAACGGGACCCAGGCAGGGATGGAGGGAGAGGAGATGTGCAGGATGGGCTGCAGGCTTGGAGCAAGGATCATCCCCCAGCAGCCCTGGAAGCCCTGCTGGACCAGAGACCACCCCCTGCAGCCCAGGGAAGGGCACACACAGGAACAGGGAGATGTGTCAGGAATGTTTATTCACATCTTTATCAAATGTTTATTAGAAAATGTAATCTTAGTATTCAGGTCATTAAAATATCGGTTTGTCTTGGAGGAAAAAAATGTAAACAGCAGCATGAGGTGAGTGTAAATATGTAGATGGAAGTTCAATACGGGAGAAAAACTGCTTTGGAATGTGTGTTTTACAAAATCTCTCTAGCAGTTTCCACCTGGGGACTTGAAAGTCCTTTAGTAAATGTTAATGAAATAGAGCTAAGTCATCATAGGTCATTATTTGTTATTCATAAGAAATTAATTACTTTAGGTTAAAATCACATTGCAATTAGGCTGCTGAAATAGTTAGAAACATCTAGTAAAAGCCATATCAGTCATTACACAAATATTTGCATATTTTTGTTTAAACAGAGAGATAGCAGCATAGCAAATTAAACCAGAGGATTTTATGTTTGCCAAGTGTGCTTTTTTAACACATTTGATGGACTATTATGAAAAAAATGACACAGCAAGTGGTTCTTGCATTTCCCAGGATATTTTTATTATTCCTTTGGAACTTTTCTCCTTTTCCAAAGTGGAAGCAGTGTTTTGTACTATATCGGTTCCTTCTTCCCAATCTGACTTTTCCCATCTTGCACATCTAACTCTCTCCTTGAATGTTTGCTGGATTTAATATCCTGTACCTTAAACCATTTAAAATAAAGAAGCATGCAGTATCAGTGTCCAATGTATTGTGCTGAATCACCTAACCCTCTTTACAGCCCACCATGGAGATTTGAGAGGACCAATGATGCTGCACAGTGATAAAAGCCCCTAGGCACACCCTAAAGTACACAGAGACACAACAGGAGAGGTTTCCCCAATAAAACCCTGCCCTGACTGCCCCAAGCCCACTCCAGGAGCCATCAGTCCATCAAAAGCCAGTCTGCACAAATCCAGGGGAGCACAGGGAAGAAAAGCAGGAACACAAATTAAGGACTCAGAGAAAGGGACACCCTGTCTGATCCCCTCCCAGGGGGTTGTCCCAGAAAAGCCTCTGGAAATGCATCATGAGGAGTCAGTGTTGGAACACCATTGGGATTGAGAAGGTTGCTGCCTGGGGATATAAGGAGACACTATGGGATGCAAGGGAAAAGCATTTTGGGATTGAATAGGATTTATTATAGCCAAAGATTGAGAAAGGGAGGGATCTAGGTAGTGTGAAGGAGGAAAAATTGTGTGAAAACAGGGATAAAGTGCATAAAAAGGATTGATCATGTGGTATCTGCTTCACAGTATATTTATTAAATACCTTTCTAGCATGTTTTTTTTCAGGGTGAGATGCTCTCTGTTCTTCAAACAGTTTTTTTGTGGTCCTGTGGGCTCATGCGTCCACTTGCCAGCAATTTGGAATCCTGAGATCAAGGGGCTCAGCAATCTGAGAGATGCTGGTGGGATCTGTTTTCCTTTCCTCTCTGGCACTGCAGCTTTACTTAGTTGATTAGGATGTGGTTACTAAAAGAATGACAGTTGCTGCAGTCCCAATATTATGGTTTTGAGAGACTTGTTCATTACTTATTCTTGTTCAGCTTCTGCCTTAAGAAACTTCTAATGAGTGCATTTAATATTCAGGCTTTCGATTTTCTGTATTTTTCAGTTCATTAATTTGAACAGTAAGTTCATCCTTTTTGACACTAAACTGCAGTCATACACTATCTGAGTGAAACACTTTACCAATAAATCCAATAAAGTAATTTTCCTTAGACTAGCTATCACACTTAAATTATATATATTAGAACAACCTAAGATGCACCTGCTGAGATACAAGCTGTGAATAGATAGATGATAGATAGATACATAGATACATAGATAGATAGATACACAGTTTTATTTTTAAGTTTTTCCAAGAAAGATATGGGTTTGACATTTAAGCCATTATTCCAGAGAGAGGGTTATCATTGCATTGGATTCAGGAACTTTTTTAAAGTTCACTTAATTGTTTCATTTATACTTTTTATTTTGTTTATATTGATCATCTACTTTTAGGGCTTTGATTATTCCTTTACTCGCTTCAGGTCTCCTATCACATCTGTGGGAGTGTTTATGTTGTTATCATTTGCTACTGTAAGTCATTGGGCTGACTATCACAATATCTACAGAAAAACAAAAATTGCTGGTGTTTTTACAGTACACAAATGACAGATTTTTTTTTTTCCCTAGCTCTCCTGCAAAACAGTTCTGGTGAATCCCTTTTGTAATCTAGACTGGGATATACTGGAGTCAGAACCAAAGCTTTGCTGGGCTGCTGCACTGCCAAATTTCCCCTTTGATCTTGGCAGGAAACCTATGCCCCATCTGTGAAATATGATTGGAAACACTAATGTTCCACAGCTTTACTGTGAGGACAACTTTGTGCATGATGGTGACACATTTAGAGAAGATTTGGATCCAGAAAGATGTTAGACTAATATCTGATGCTTTCAGAAGATTGCAAACATAATTTTAGCACTTTGACATGAAAAGCATCGCTATATTCCAAAGTAACATCAGATAGCAAGAGCAGCAGTACTGAATTAGGGCCCATTGGTACAGTTCTCTGGCTGTCAAATATTTTGTGAAGAGCTGTGAGAAACCAGAATCCATCCACCCTTGAATGGCTTCTCATCATCCTGCCATCTACAGCTTTGGGGGTTTGTTAGAAATTGGATCTACATCTTCATTCTTATTACTTTCAATGAGCTTCTCTCTATACCAGAGGTGTGGGGGGCTCACCTCAGCTGGCTGCCAGATGCCCACTCAGCCACACTCTCCCTCCATCTCCTCAACAGGGGAGGAGAGAAAACAAGATGGAAAATCTCGTGGATGAAGATAAGGACAGGGAGATCAGTCTTCAGTTACCATCATCAGCAAAAGAGAATTGGCTTGAAGAGATTGGTTTAATTTATTTCCAATTAAAAAAATAGGAAAAAGAGAGAAAAAACCCCTAAAAATGCCTTTCCCTACCGACTAAATTCTTCCAAAGCTCTTGGGGGAATCTCATAATCTCAACCAACAACTGAATACACGCAGGCACCAGCTCACCCCATCTTTGCCTGGGTAGGGAAGAAAATCAAAACCAAAACACATGGATTGAGATAAGAACAGTTAATTAAGAAAAGAAAATAAAAATAGTTCTAAAAAACTCCAACAACAATAGCAATTGTAATGAAAAGAAACAAAGTAGCAAAGCCCAAGACAGGCAAAAGATGCACAATAAAATTGTTCACCACCCACTGGCCAATGTGCAGCCTGTCCCTGAGCAGAAACTGGCAGCTCAAAAAAAACTCCCCCCAGTTTATACACTGGGCATGACATTCTATGGTGTGGAATGCCCTTTTGGCCAGTTTATGTCAGCTTTCCTGGCCAGGCTCCCTCCCAGCTTCTGGTGCATCTCACTGGCAGAGTGTAAGACACTGCAAAGTCCCTGATTTACAGTAAGAACTACTAAGCAACAACTGTAACATCAGTGTGGTATCAATAATATTATTATTACACTAAATCAAAACCACAGCACTCTAAAAGCTGCTGGAAGAAAATGAACTCTATCCCAGCTGAAACCAGGACATCACTCACAAATCTACATCATCCCAATTTGCCCCAGGTGGTGCAGGGAAATGGGGAATGGGAGTTGCAGTTCTTCAAAATCTACTTCAGCAGTGGTCCTTTTTGTCTTCAGTCCTCTGAGAATGGAACCTGCTCCAGTGTGGGTTGCTCTCCCTGGGCCACAGGTCTTGCCAAGAGCCTGCTCCTGTGTGGGGTCGTGCAGGGGGATCTCTGCTCCCCCATGGACCCCCATGGGCTGCAGGGGCACAGCTGCCTCACCACAGGCTGCATCAGGGGCTGCAGGGGAACATCAGCTCTGGCACCTGGAGCATCTCCTGCCCTTCCTTCACTGCTCTGGGTCTCTGCAGGGTTGTTTCTGTCACCTATTCCCAGTCTTCTTTTGATCTGCTATGCAGTATTTTTCACCCTTTCTTAACTAAGTTATCACAAAGTCTCTCCTGATGTCAGTGTTTGATTCAAAATCCAGACAGTGACAGGTCCATCTTGGAGCTGGCTGGGTCTGGCTTTGTCTGACATAGCATCAGCTTCTGTTCTATTCCAACAGAAGGCACCCCTGCAGCCTCCCTGTTACTAAAACCTTGCATGTGAACCCAATATAACAGTTAAGGAGCTGATGTTATCTTTTCTGTACAATTAAGTAAAGACAAGGATTTTATGCTTTGTTTCTCAATATTGCCATTTTTTGGTGAACCAGGCTTGGGAAAACACTATATATTCCTAATAATTAGCTATCAAATAATCCTATTTTGGGAGACCTTTTTTTGTGTCAGAAACCCCAGATTTACAGACTCTCCTTGTGAGTGCAAAGTGTAAAAACTGCACCTTAGAGGAACATTTGAACATCACAGGGCTTGGATCGTAGGCTTTGAAAGAAGTTTGGTTTGCAGGGATTGGAACTGAATCAGCTTAAATCAGAGCAGGGAATGAATCTTCAGAGGGATTCATCACATCAAGGCTTTCCTTATCACCAGAGTCAGGAGGCTTTATCTGTGCCCAGCAAAGCACTGAAACCCAAGAAGCTGAGAAGTTCAAGCTGCCTGCCACAGAAATCATTTCTCTCTCCATCTGTCATTTAAACGTAGACATCATCGGGTCTGTGCTAGCTTTGAAGGAGCCACGATTATTTCCCCAGACCACTGAGCTGTTTCAGCTTTAGGATGGTCTGGAGACTGAACAACCCTTTTTTCTGAGTCATTCCAACCTCTTTAGAGATAGCCTTAGAGACTGAAGTCACTATCTGTAGCAGAGAATTGAACAGGAGATTTCTCATCAAAATGTGAAAAAGTGGGAAGGTCCCTTCCTGTAGCCAAATAAGAGAAGCTTCTTATTTTGAGAGAGGAAAGGATTTGGTGGGGGGGAAAAATGATTCACCAAAGATGGTCTTTGGTTTCAGACACCATCCTATAAACAGGAAATTTTTCTTGGTATGTCTGCTTGCAAGTGTTTGTCATAGCCCCGGGGAACCACATGATCTCTGTAGCATCTGGTAATTGTCAGAGCTGTTACCTGGGCTTTTGCTGTTTACTATTGTTTGTTAAAACTTTCTTACACCTTCCCACATTCTTTATGAATAAGCACACTTACTTTTTCTTAGGATCCTTGAATTTCAGGTTTTCCACTGAAAGTGAGAAGTTTGAGTTGCTAGCAAGTCATTCAGGGTAAAAAGTTGTGCATCAAGATTAGAGCAGATGGGGTAAGCACAGATAACAGTTTGAAATCATGGAAAAGGAGAATAAGACTTTTTCCTGCTTCATCCATCCCTTTTTCCACCTGTACTGTCTCTTGCTTTGGTATCTGTCTGGTTTCCACATATAAGAGATGGGAAAAATTAATTTGACAAAAAATGTGAATGGTATTTCAGTAGATTATCAAGCGGCATCAGTTACTGAAGGGATCCAATTCTTCATCTCTGCATCTACTCTTGGAAGAGTAGCATTATATGTCCAAAAGAACAGGGAGATATTTCCACCAGTTATGGAGAAGAAATGAATGGGACATTTCCAAATCTGTTCACCAAGGTAAAGACTCATGTTTTCTCACCTGTATGGGAGGCCTCATCTTTTATCAAAGATTAAATTATGGAGAAACAAACAATCTCAGCTGCCAAGCTGGCAACTCTACTTCAACACAGTTTTACATCTTTGTTTCCAAAGACAGTTACTGCAAATACTTTTATTAAAGTAGTTAAATTAGATTAAATGACAGAAACTCTCTTTGAGAAAGAAAACTATTTAAGCACCCTTTCTGTGAAGAAAAATATATTTCAACTGAAAATGATGCTCTGGAAATTTGTTTCTGTCACTGCTTCTTGCAAGGCAAAAAAATAACGAGAGGTCACTGTCAGGATATGAAAGTCTATCATTTTATATTTGACATTTTATATGTGCCAAAAGTATCTGAAAGTTCTGTTTGGGACTGGCAGATTTAACAGGAGTTGTGGAGGGGGTTGCTCCCTGGAGTGCCAAGTGGAGGGTGGGAAGAATACCTTATCACACCAAAATCCCAAAGTATCTGAAGTGTACATAGGCTCTATTTTAGAGCCCTTATTCCTCACACAGGAAATGCTGACATGAAGATTTCAAGTATTAACAAACAGCAAACATTAAAATGAGTGCAAATATTTACTAATTTATTTTTCTGGTATATTTAAGTCTACTGAAGGAGATGATAAATCTGGTGTTTTTAACTGAAATCTAACACTGCACAACTCTTCCTATGTTATTATTATTACTCTTACTACATTGCACAGTATTTTTAGGAGTTGTTTCTCACAAAATCTCCCACATGTCCTGTATAGATAAATCCCAGTATAAAATATCAGTGCATTAAAATAGTTATAATATATTCTCCCTTTCCAAAATGCACTGAGGACAGGGCTGTCATATTTTCAAAACCTCTGTACTCCATGTAAAATTCAAACAAAATAGTGATTTTTCAGTCTTTATAGCATGCCAAATATCTTTGGAATGAATTAGAGGTGAGTTAGTTTTATACATAAACACTGACAGGATCAAAAAGCTGTTTGAAAACTTCACACAAAACTGTTAGGATAGATAGATAGATAAGATAGATAGATAGATAGATAGATAGATAGATAGATAGATAGATAGATAGATAGATAGATAGATAGATAGATAGATAATATTGGGTCACAGGTACATTTTCCATTCATACATTTTATAATAATTCAGGAAATTCAGCAAAGATTTTAAAACGCTCTTGGATGCACTATTGTGTTTGGCTAATTAGAGTATAAACTGCTCGAGCTGGGTGAATTTCAGCATCAAAGTTACATGTTTTGCTTTCCTTTGGTATTATTTTTTCACTAAAGAAACACCTATAAACAGTATCCTTTTCCTTATTTTCTTCTTCCACTGGAAACCTGGAAACCAGAAGTCAAAAAACAAACACACCCTCATTTTTAGACAGTTCTCCCAGTTCCCCAAATCGTGTGCCTGACTTCCTTACACTTCCAAGCCTGTGAGCAGTTGTGCTTTCCTTCCCATTTGTGTGGCCACAGCAATGCTCCCCAGTATCAGTACTGCAAACTTGTGCAGACAGAAAAGGGGGAGATACTGAGTATTTGTATATCTTAACAGACTCTCTGTTATGTATTTGGAAAGAAATGTGCATCGGCTGAGGTTTTTGCACTAAATATTTCTCAATTCACAATATTGTTTAATGATTCTGAAAGACAATTTTCTTGCTATACTAGAACAACAAGAAACTGTAGAAAATTAGATGCAAAATGCATTTTCAAAGCTCAGAAGGGCAATTATAAACCCAGCCAAAACCATAGCTTATCTAATTTCAGTATCTTTTATTGAACTGCATGACTAGTTCCTATGAATGGTGAAATATTGTGCAGCATTGTATTTCTCTTGTAAAAAAAAATCAAATGTTCTTAGTAAAAATTTTAATTTGGATGGGTTTGATTTCATCATCTTGAAACATTTCTTATTCTTCAATGAATTATAACATAGGAGAGGAAACAGAAGGGTAAGTTGCATGTAGAAATTGGGATTTACACTAAGAAATCTTATTTGAAGCTACCTGGGATAGCTTTTTCTTAAAGAATCGATCAAACAAAAATAAGACAGTACTGAGCAGATGTTTCATGGGCAGTTTATTAAGAAAAAGGGGAAAATTAAAGAGGTAAGGGATCTGTTACTGTGGCCTTGACTTGCTGTGTATCCAAAGGTCAGCTGAAAGTTGCAAAGAAAATCAATTTGTCACATGCTGCTCTGCATGAGTTTTTTCTGTCAATGACCTGGAGAGAAAATGCTACACAGACAGAGCCTGACATCCTCACAATAACAAACACAAGGATCTGACTTTTCCACTCTCCTGTAATGCCTGTCTCTCCACCCAGCCTCCCCATGTCTTACACCAGCAAGCCCTCTCGTTCAGGTATCTTGTGACAATGAAAAAAAGAAATCTGCCATGAAGTGCTGAAATAAAAGGAAAAGCATCACAGGATCTTAGAATGATTTGGGTTCTAAGGGACCTGAAATGTCCTCATTCCAACCCCTCTGCCAGGGCAAGAACACGTTCCTCTAGATCAGGTTGCTCAAAACCCTATTCAGCCTGGACCTGAACACTTCCAGGGATGAAAGCCACAGCTACTCTGGGCAGCCTGTGCCAGAGACTCACCACCTTTTGAGTACAGAGGTTCTTCCCAATAACTCATCTAAACCTGCTGTCT
>VZUA01011076.1:103387-121907 GCA_013401035.1 Horornis vulcanius | reverse complement strand
AATAATAATAATAATAATAATATCCCTGTCTTAAAGAACTTGTGTCTATATTCAACAGTATAAAAAGAGATAGCCAAACATATAGATTTTCTTTGCATTTACTGCAAATAAATGCATGAGGAAGAACAAGTAATCTAAAAATGTTACTGGAGGAAAAATCTTTTCTACTGGCACAATCAAATATAATGTTCTTAATTCAAATAACCCAGCAAACTTCTTCACTCAAATACCTGTGACATTGTGTGACTCATTTGCTGTGTACTGATGATAATATTCTCCATGCTGGTTTTGTTCAGCTTCGTTTACCCAGTCATAACCTTCAGGACAGCCAGGAAGCAGCACCAGAGCAATCACCACCCTGCTACTGTGATGCACAAGGAAACCAGGGCTGTGGACTGTAGCTTGGTCTGAATTGCCTGGGTAGTTGCTTCTTGTCATCCAAGAAATTAAACAAAATTGCAGTGTTGCTACAAGGAAGAAAAGCTAATAGGTATGTTATTTTCCAAGTATGTAAAGCACATTTCCCCCTGAGTATACAGTAAGAAACCACCAGGAGCATATATTGTCTCTGGTCTTGACTCCTTCCACCCAAAATTTCATGCTTTGTTTCTTTTTTTCTTGTAGTTTCACAGAAAGCACTTCTCTGTTTGCCTACAGAGCTGAATCCTGGTGGATTCTCTCTTTCTCTCACAAATACGCAGAAGCTACCACGTCTTTCCTTCTTACTGAGGTTTTTTAATCAGAGCATTAGGAAACAATCTGGACCCCAGGGTCCAAACTCATCACTTTGTCATATAATCATAGAATGATTTGGGTTGTATGGAACCTTTAAAGATCTAGTCCAGCCCCTGACCATGGGCAGAGACATCTTTCACTCAATCAGGTTGCTCAAAACCTAGCCCAACAAGACTTTGAATTCTTCCTATGATGGGGCATCCATAACTTCTCTCAGGAACCAGTTCCAGTGATGAGGATGGTCTCACCGTCCTCATCACTTTGCCCATATGCAATAGTTTTCCATTATGTCTAACCAAGGGGACATTCAGTCTTCCCTTGCTCCCCAAAATGAAGGCAGCTGCCATAGCCAGAAGTTTCTGCATGCTGATATGACCATTCAGCCCTGAGCACACTAAGGATTTGCTAATTCTCCTTCTGTTTGATGGTGTTTGGGATGCATGAAGTCAAAATGAACAGAACAAACAGAGGCAAACACACAGAATGGCAAACATCCAATCCTTGAGCTGGGCATCAGCCTCTCAGAGCAGAAGGTGTGTGGCTCCAAAAAGAATTTAAGCATTAACTTTACTACTTATGTCACATTCATTTTGACCTGGCTGGAATCTACTTTGGTTCCAGAGTGAGACAGATCCAGGTCAGGGTGAGGGTATGGATAATGTGGACGTTACCCTTTTGATAGGCACTTCATGGCATGGTAACCAGAGAATTGTCTCACAGGCTGCATACCCTCTATGTCCTCTGTAGAGTGACAGTGACCCCTGAGCTCTCAAATATCTTTGACAGGAAGGAGATCTGCACTGAGGTCTGAATCCAAGCTACCAACTTGTGCTTTGCTTTGAGCTTTTTACTTCAAAAATGCACAGGAAGCCTTTAAAATTAAAACCTTTGCTCTGTNTTTTTTTTTTTTTTTTTTAATTAGCAAGTAACACTGAGCTCAGTGAATGAAAATAACATTGGAAATTAAGAAATTTCTTAATAGAACTACATTATGCCAATTGTTTTCATGGAAAAGCATGCTTACTTTCTTGGACCCCATTTTACTGCTCTACAGCCTTGTTTTTAACCAGTCTAATGGCTCTTGTTTCTGCAGGACTTTCTGCACACTTTCTGCAGAAAAGACATGGATGCCTGCAATTGTCAATGTCGATTAAGACTCATTTACAGCCTCAAAATCTGCACCATGCTGTGCAGCCGCTCAGCTGAGCCACAGGCCCACAGCCCCTCCTCTGCTAGAGCTTGATGATATTGAGAGTGGCAGCAGCTTCTTGCAGGAGTGCTGAAATTGTGTTAATGCCCTTCTCTGTTTTAGTTTAACTAGGCTCTCTCTCACAACAAGATGACAAATAAGAATCAAGGAGATGTGCATGGACAAGTAGTGAGTTCATAGTAGTGGTGCTGGCCTAAAAACTTGTCTCTTAGGTGATAAGGGCAAATTTCCATGTGCCAAAGTATTGCCATGTGTGTGCACAAGGTGCACAGTGAACAGAAAGACGGCTGACCTTCCTCATACTTGTCCCCATGGGAAGGGTGACTTTTATTTGGGAATACATTGATGACAGAGAGTGCTGTTCAGAAGTAGCTTATTTGCCTAGGACAGTGATAGGCAATCTGCCATGTGAGACAGAAGTGTCCAGGAGCTCTCACACTCTACTTAAAGGAAAGGCTTCCATAAAATCCCCATTCTCCATGTGGGATTTTCGTATGAGAAACAAAAGCCTGCTCAAGAACCATGCATCTCACCGTGCCTCAATATGATACTTTGGTGACTTCTTATGCAGTAGTAATTTCAATGGTACACATTTCTTGTAGAATGAAAAGAAGATACCTGCAAAATGGCAAATGATTGTGCTTCCATCTACTTTCTTGAGCTGAAAAAATGTGAGAAACTTCCCGTTTCCTGAATACACAAGAGATATGATGCTAGAACAGCTGGATCTTGATTTGAAATATCATCATAATTTCCAGATCTTCAATCCAGGCCTCTGCTCTTTTCCTTGGATTTTCCTTGGAGAATGGATCCAAGCCAGTTAAACTGATGTACAATTGGATGTGGAGCTTGTCTTTTTCCTCTTGTTTTTGTTTCAGGACGCCAAAGCTCAAAGGTGTGCCATTACTGTGAATTCTCGCACAAATAGGGAAGACTCAGGTCCCTGAATGTTGTCACCACCGTGACTACTTTGTGAAAAGCCTGTGGAAGTTTTAAGTGGAGAAACAGAGTTGGGTTGCTACTTCCAGGTTCAAATATTTAAGTATGATGAGCCACATTCCCCCAAGTCCAAACGAAATTTTCTTTAAATAGCAAAGGTGTTCTCTTGACTTAGGTTGTTGTTATTCCTTTGGATCATATTTCCTCTGCAAGCACAAGGGCAAGAAGTTTACTTTTTGTAAAAAGCAAGACCCTCATCTCAGATCTTCAGAACCCACATGTCTATAAAGCTCCCAAGGTGAATAAAGACATCACAGGCATAGTGCTAAATAAACCTGTCTCCAAATGCTGCCTTATTTTCCATGTGCATTGACTTGGTACCTGGACTTTTCTTCTCTTTTCTTCAGCTCTTTTTTGTTTCACCTACTGAGGGGGAAACAGTGTTTTAGAGGGTAGCATGATAACATTCTTGCAAGCAGGTCCAGAGTCTCTTTTTCCTCTTTGAAATGCCTTAGATTATGAGATATTTTCAAGTTTAAAAACTGCCAGGGAAGGAAATTTCTTCAGAAGTGTCCTTTGAGTCAGAGATAAAAGTGATGCCCAGCAGGTATAGGCTAGCAGAAGTCAAAGAAAAGATGAACTCTCAGCAGAAGCTATGAAATTCACTCCCTCTAGTTCTGCTACTGTATAAGACTACATCATTCTTTATTTCTAACCTTTTCTTTTCCCATCCACTGACTGTACCAATAAATTTATAAAAAAATCTGCCTGTGAATCTGCATTCTTAGCCTAATTATCCTGCTGTTTATGATGTTTCCCTAAGGACAGGACTCAGGCTACCAGCCACTTCATGCGGTGACCCAAGCTCCCTCGAGGGGTGACACATCTGGACACCTCTGCAGAAGGTGGAGCTCACCCCAGGGCTGTGGGAGCAGGCACCAGATTGGACCTCAGGAAAGCAATATTCAACTTCCATGTTTAGCAATGGCCTTTTGATTCATCAGTGAGCATTTAACATCTTTTGCCTGGGTAAATCTGAGGGTTTGTAAAAGTTCACTGATAGTCTCTGGAATTATACATTTGGAGGCAATACTATGAATGCAGGAAATGTTAAGATCCTTTTGCAAAGGGGAAAAATGTACCTGAAAAGGCAGGGTAAGAGTATCCAGATGTAACAGGAGAGATGCTGCTGGTGAGAGGAGTGCTTCTGAGAAACCTGCTTTTATCTCCTGCCTATCTGTTTTACCATTTCAGCCCGTATTCCTCATGTGCCCTCACCTCATGCCACACATGTTTAATTCAAACCTGAGACAAGCCAAGGACAGAAGCACAAACTCTGTGTCCGTGACTCTCTCATGCCATCCCAGCTTCCCTAAGAAAGCCAAATATGCAGAGGAGAGTGACACAGAGACATATGTTCTGGCAGAACAAATTAAAATGTTGGATTCATTGGTGCTACAACATAAAATCAATGTTGCACATTAAAGGGTCTTTTAATGGACATTGGGGAGGAAATTACATTCTTGTCTCTGGCTAGATAAATTAACTTTTAGATAATGATATTTAGATGTTAGTATTCCTAATCCATTTCTAACTCCCAGCCTTTTAAGACTGCTGAGGAACAAACCCCTTGTAAGCTGTTTCTAACTCCAGAAACATTTACAAAGGGAGCTGCTGGAATACCTAGAAAACTTGAGTTTGGAAGATCAAATGACTATTCACAGCTGATTACCAGAGCTGTGACAGACTGAGTCTCCTGACTCAGCTCCTGGGCTCTCAGCTATCAGTACACCTACTCAGACAATGGCAGTTTCATTGTGCTATTTGAGAACCTGTAATAAAATACCTCTTTTCCATGCTTTCTGAGTAACCTGTACTCCATGCACCCCCTCTGTGACTGTATTGCAGGGAGAAACCAAATCAGCCTGTGCTGACTTCTGCCTACCCAAACAGCAACCAACCCCCCTGTATGCAAAATGTCTCAAATACACCTTCTCCAAGTTAACTAAATGTTGCTGATGTTCTCTGATAAATAAAAGCCCTATAAACTGTTCCCAGTGGTACAGTAGTGAGCAGAGAGAAGTGTATCTGAAAGCAACTCCTTTACACTGAAGTTTTATATGAAGACTATGCTGAAGCTTCATCATAAATAATTAAAATACCTTTCTAAACTATTAATGCAGCTTGTTGATGGCTTCTGTTTTGCTTATGGCTTTTCAAAGGTGTTGACTGTAGGCAAATATAGATCTTTGTGACCAAAAAAAAAGCTTTGAAAATATTAAAACACCTTTGCAGTTGAAAGTCTTTCTCCAGACAAGGACTTAAAACTAAAGTGTGCTGTCTGCAAGACAGCACTCCTAAGGAGGAAGATCTAAAAATCAAAATAGAGCTCAGTAAAGTCACTGCAAACAAATCTATTTGGTGTTTGACCAGCTAATGTCAGCCACTTACAAAACACAGAAGTTTCACTGCATAAGGCCACCACCAGAAATATGCTGGGCTAGACAGAAATTGTCTGAAGCAGTAATTGACATTATTTCCAAACTAACACCAAAAGTGGTTATTTCAAGGCACTCCAGTGCTGAGAAATCAGGTATGACGCTGCAGTACATCACTTTTCCTTGCAGTTCCCCTCCATTAAGGAAGAGCTTATGGATTTCAAGGCAGATGGTATCTAACAGATGAGTACTATCCCAGTTTCTGGAGCCTACCATGATGTTGCAGATTATCAGAACTGCATTTTTGAACTTGGAGAAATGTGGCAGAGGTTTTCCAATTATTTTTCTGTTCAGAAAGATTTGAGGTTTCTAATCAGCTGATGAAGGGTTGCATAGAGAAGCCTGGAGTATTCCAGTCTCAACCTCCACCAAGCAGAGGGCACAAATGCCACAGCTCTGGTGCCAGATGTATAAAAAAACCCCATCTAAGCTCACACTGCTAAGAATGATCCCACTTGGCCACAAGCAATTTTTGCTGTGAGCCACATGCCCTCTTCTCCAAAGAGCCCCAAGTTGATCCACAGCTAATACTGTGCTCTCTGGTGATGATGACAGCCCATGAAGGGCAAGTGTCCCAGTGGATTGCATTAGTGATTTCTTGTCAAAATAAAAAGGTTTACGTGAAAGGAAAGAGGGGAAACTAAGGTCAGAATCACAAAAATATTCCTCTGGCTTGAAAGTAGAGCCCCAGATGTGGAAAAGCGCCCCACCTCACCCAAACCCACATCCTTGCCTTTTCACTACCACAGTAAAACAACCAATTTCGAAATGCCAACATTAAATCATCTCCTGCTAGGGCAGTAAGCCTGCAGCTGAGCACTGCTGACCTGTCCTACAGAACACAGGGAGCTCCTGTTAGTGCTGTTATCTGCTGAGCTGGGATTCCCTTGCTGCTCAAGGCATTGGAATGCTGGAGCCCATCTGCTCTGATGCTTATGTTAAGTGGGTTGTTGATGTAAATACCAATGTAAATGGTCAAACTCATTATTTCCTCGTAGGGAGGTGTTCTATCTGTTTCAGCTGGAAGGGGCTCCTTCTGTTGACTCCTGCAGCCTGCCTCCAGATCTGTCGTTGTAACATGATCTGTAATCAATTAGGCCACTTCAAAACAAAATGAGAATATTGCTTGTCACCGGCAGATGGTGAAGATCAGTACCAAGTAGATAAAGTCCCTGTACATTTTTGAGGAATATGAATGAAAATAATAATGAGAAAAAAAATAAAATATTGCTTGACTTTGGATAAAAACTCATGTTCTGCTTCGGCTGGACAGGAATAGCAGAGCAAGGAGCGGTGGCATTAGAGGGGGTGTTCTCCTGCAGCCTCATCTGCATCACTGAGATTCCCAAAAGCCTCCACTCACAAACAGAGCCTAAGGAAAATAGTTGAAGTCTTGAGTACTTTGCAGTTCAATCCAGTTGCCATGGATAATGCACAACTTCCTCCCCACGTCATATAGCACCAATATTTTTTGATAGCATGTTGGAGCACACACATTTTTCTGAGTGTCTGGTCCATCTTCCAGAAAGGGCACTTTAAAAACTACCAAAAGGCTTTCAAATTCCTTTTGTATAACACTATTGGTCTGGATTCTTATCTTGGCAATTTAGCATCAAAATGTCACTGCCTGATCAAAGTGCTGGAATTCACACTATTTTTCTTTGCTTGAAGAAGCAAAATGATTAACTAGGTTATTAGAATAAAAACTTAACAGTGTATGTATTCACAATATTTTGCTCCTACTAATTAATTTCTGATCGAATATGCTGCCAGAGGATCAGCTTACCACTGAGATAGAGATCACAGCACACAGAAGCTTAATTGGATGGGAAGTAGTCCCAGAAGGACACAAGTCAACTGCATCTTGATGCTGTGCTGGATCAAAGGCTGCCAGGGGCTGGGCAGAACTGGAACCCCCTGAACGTGGCTGCAAACGCAGTTGCAAGGCTTTGCTGGCAGCAGGGCCCTCATTGCAAGCACCAGAGCATGGGAGCACAGGAGAGAGTGTCCTTCATAATGAAAAGGGTGTTTAGCCAGCTTGGCATCCCTGGAGGAGGCAGGCTTACACCTGAGCAGCAGCAGGGTCAGGTGTTCCACAGCGCTGTGCTGGGGCTGGGATGCTGGCACACCTCAGGTGTGGGGCACAGCCCCAGGGCTGGCTGCCAGAGCCCTGCCTTGGCTACCCAGGATTGCCCACCACACCTCGGTGTCCACGTGCGTGTGCAGCCTTCAGCAGCACTGGGGGAAGGCAGGGAGACCCAGGGTGGGCACTGTGCCCATGACCCTCCCTTCTGGGGCCACAGGGCCATTCAGGACCTCATGCCCCCTGCCAGATCAGGCTGCCAGCAGCCTCTGCTAGGGACGTGTCCACTGTGGGGCAAGACTGACCTTGCTGTGGCTGATGGCAGAAAGGGAGGGCCAATGCATTTGTGTTCTTTTTAGCCAGCTTTAGTCAATTAAACCAGGAATGTGACCAAAAGCATCCATATGACAATTCCTTGCTGTGAGAAGTTAGATTGGCAGTTGTCATCTATTTTCTCTTCCCTGCTTTAAGGGAAGAGCGTGTCATCTATTTTCTCTTCCCTGCTTTAAGGGAAGAGCGTGAAGGACTTGGTCACAGCTCAGCATCTGTCCTGCAGTGACTTTAAGACCTGTCTTGTTTTCAATACATGGTCAGTACCTCATGGACACAAACCTGCCAGCATTGTCTGGAGGATGTGGGGCACAATGCTCAGAAAAGTTCTTCTGTGAGGCTAAAGGTCAATCCAGAAATGAGTAACTCAACATGCAGCTTCTCCAAACTATAATCAAAATTGAATATTGGATCATTTAAATGAAATTAATCCATCGCTTCTGCTAACTGAATTGTGGTTAAATGACCTGGGTCAAATTGAAGCAGTCCCTGCGGAAAAATTCTTAGCACTACAAGCAAATTAAAAAGAAAAATGCAGGTCTTCTTTAAAACAGTGTTAATTCAGTTTGTTATGGACCTGACTCCAAGTTCTGCCACCAGCCTGATAATGCTGCTAAAAGACAGTTGTACTCTGCTGCAGAAAGAAAGGGAAGCAGTTCTTCAGCTCTCCTCATTCAATACTGAGATGAAAGGTCCTTTTCTTTATAAAAAAAGTTACTAGCTCTCAGTAGACCATAATCCTCATGTTGGAGTCTTAAGGTTAACAGCCTGGGTTGGGACATTCATCTTTTGAAATGTCTTTCATGCTTGGATAAATCATTTCTTTCCCTCAATACAGTACCATTTTTCCCAGCAGCCATTCAAAAATGAAAGAAAAATCTACGAAGGAATTGCAAACCAAAGAAAGCAGAATCCTCAAACTTTCAAGGAGTTTTGGAAAGACCTACAGAAAACCCAGATGGGTGTATGATACAGCATTACATGTTTTATTAGCAGCAGTCAGGGCAGCTCATTGGAGCCTCTGAAGCATCTCCCTCACTCCTCTGGGTGACTCATTTCTCCCTCATCCCAAACACTGCAGCCCATCACAGTGGAAAATACTGACTTTGCAGAGCAGCATTAAGGGATGAAGAGAGCACGCACTCTGAAAATTCCCCTGCTGTTCTTTAACAAAAATAGACCTTGCTGAAAGAAAGTGGGGCCCAGGCGTGTGCACTTGACATTTGAGAGATTGTCATCACACCAGCACTAATGAAGTCCGTGCTAAAGCCCATCACTGGTTGCTCCTGGGTGAAATATGTGCAGATTCCTGATATCCGAGTGATTTGTTGCAGAAATCACACAGCAGAGGGTAGCAAAGGACATTATAAAAGGAATCTGGAGCATGAGTGAGGTGGGCCTCTCACATTTAACCTTGCTCAGTCTCCTGAAAATGTGTCACAACAGGATCGTGGTGCACATGAGGATGTGGAGGAATTACTGGATCCTTCCCTACTGACTTCGCTTGTGATAAACAAAGGAGCAGCTAACTTCTGCCAGAGTCTTCACTGGGTGCAATATAGAAATTAAAGTAAGGGCTGGCAAATTGTGGCCTGTGTTGGCTGAACTTCCCCAGGCAAAGTCAGGGAAGACAAGCACACAGCAGCACAGAGCAGCAGCTCATCCTGGAAGGCAGATGCACAAAGTCCCAGCCTTTAAGGAGGGTGCAGGAACACAAGCTGTGTCACACACCTGTGTGCAGAGCCCATCAATGGGTCTGGAATATCTTCGTTTCCTTGCTGATTCCTGGATCTTGCTGTTCTGATCATCCAAGTCAGCAACTTCTGAGACCAAACCCAGCCAAGGGCTGCTCCAGGGGAACAGCATGGATAAGGCTGCACTGGTCTGGGCTCCCACAGCCATCTGCAGCCCCCAGCACTCTCCTGGGGGGCTCAGACAGAACTTCCTACTGCCTGCCAGGGCCTATGAGATGCATCCTCAGTTCCATGAGATAAGACCATTCTGCTGGTTAACTATGACTCACCCTTCATGCTTCTTCAGACTCTGCAACGAAGGACCTCCCCAAAATGATAACCTGCATTTTAGAGATTTCCTCTGAGCCCAGGGAGGATGAGGGCTGAGTCCCATGGCAGGGGAGGCAGCTGCCAGCTGTGAGCACAGCTTACAGCTCCACACCACTCCAGGAGACCAGAGCCTGAGCCCCAGGCAAGGTCCATGATGATCCACAGTCTCTCAGAAAAACCTGCTGTTATTCCAAGTCTGTGTGTGAGGCAGCCAGCCTGACAGAGGATTTCCTTTGTTGCCACTGGTTTCTCCTTTCTGCTGAGAAACGTTTTCACGGCAAGAAACACTAAGAAATATATTAACATAAAGCAAAACAGCCAGCAGGTAAACAAATGCAAGGATTAAGTTAAATGTGGTGTTTTCATGGTGTTTCTCAGGACCTTCTTCACATCAGCTGCCATGAAGATGGGGATGCTTTCCTCTTTGCAGAAGCAAGACCTCAGCTGTGGTTGAACCTGCAGTTTTGGCTCAGGGGTCAGAAAACAGCCTCTTCTATTTACTGGTGCAAACACATCCATAAAGCTGTGCCAGTGACCTCGCTCTGCAGAACATGTCTCATACAGTGTTTTGCATCCAGAGTTGAAGCATCCCAGATTTATGTAGCAACCCTGCACTTGGTGTCTGGTTAAAATCCTCACCAGAGTGGAGGGCTGAGGTAACTCCAGATCCTGCCATGTGTTCCTCACACCCTGATGCAAATCCCTTTGAGGAAGTCATCACCTGTGTATCCCAAATGGGCTCCAGAAAGTGAGGCTGGACCCAGGTTTCACTGCAGTTATAAAGATTTGGTACCCACCACCTTCACTCTGCCCTTGTGAGCACAGACTGATGCTGCGGGGGGCCCACGGCAGTAAATGTTCTTTGCAGAGACCAGGGGATTCTCACCTTTGGCAAATGATGCTCCACTGGAATCCAAGATCCTGAGAAAGTCACTGCATCCCAGCCAAGGGCTGCACTCCTGCACGTCATACCTGCTGCCCCAGGGGAAGCCCCACAGCAGCTGCTGGAAGAGTTAGGGGAAGGCGAGAGGTGCCCAGACTGTCTCCTGGTGTTTCTGTGCAAAGAGGGCAACAGCTCTCAACAACAACTCACTTCCTGCCTCCCTTAGACTGAGAAAAACAAGCAGGATAAGAGCAAAATCTCTCTGACAGAGCACAGCATGTGTCGCTGCCCGTGAGCTGAGGTGGCATCTCCCGTCTGCACGCACGGCACCTGCAGGCAGTCCCCAGGTCCTGTTCAGCTAACACAGACATTTCCATGTCAGCACCAGCAGACAAGCACCATAGGAAGGAAGGAAGCACATCTTTGTGCACACTGGCTCCTGTTTCACTGCATTCATAACCTTAATATCACATTAACGCAGCAAGTGCATTGATGCTGTAATTGCGTTCCAGCTGCCTGAATGCTCCTCTTAATTTAGTCATGCTACTTTAGCTTTGTTGTGAGTTACAAATCATTCTTGCTCTCAAGAAGCAAATGAATTTACAGATGTTGCAAGAGATAGGATTACCCAGCAGGTTTTCTTTTTTTAACACATACAATGTATAAACTTTATTAAATGAAAGCAATTTCTCCAAGGAAGTCCAACAGGCACTAACACTGATGGCAGAGGGAGACAAATTGCAAATGTTTTTGAGCTTCAAGGATCATCACAGTCTCTTTGCAACTGACTTGAAGGAATTCTGTCTCAAACAATACAGCAAAGCAAGAACACAAGTTGTATCCTGTGCCTGTGCAGGTTTTTAAATACTTGTTGATATTTCAAGGGCACAGATATTATGCATATACATATATTATTATCAGACCATGAAACATTGGCTTGTTTGAGATTGGTGGCATCTTTTTTACTCTGTGCAAGATATCTCAGTCAGTTTGAATTTTGACATGGTTTTGACACGGAAATGTGACCCAACAGTTTGAGGCTAAAATTTAAAACACTGCCTACTTCATTACAATGATCTGTGTATGGATGGTTATCTGGTTTACTAAAAAATAACAACTGGTTAAAGCAAAACCATTTTTTTCTGTTCTACTGGCAAGCAGCCATACTCTTGTGCAGCCTTTTTCTGCTATGTTCACCCCATTTCCAATCAGCCCCTTGGTCATGTGTTTACTGAATTACATGGTTGTGCTGGGGAAGCTGCACTTTTGCCTTATGCTTGCTGTTCCTAATTAAAATAATTAGAGACAGTGTCAACAGATGGTGCTGAAGAGCAGCAACATCACCCTGGACTGCTGTATCATCAAAAATATTCCAGAGAATGGCAACCACTGTCACCAGCTGCTGATTACATAAACTTTCACTGACAGGTACTTCTGGAGATTTTGCACTGTTTCCAGGCATCAGTACATAATAAACTTTGGTATTTCTATGAAAACATTGTAACATCTCAAATAACCATCAATGTTTCATTTTGTACAATAATAATACATCTCTATAATTTTTTAAGCCATCTTCTTTAATGCCTTCTTTGAAAGTTGTCTGTAATGCAGTCTCAATTCATGTTGTCTGCTCCTTTGGAGTACTGTGAAGACTGTGATTTACGGGGACGAAACACGCATTTCACCTGTAGTGCCAGTGATCTTTCTGCCTTGTTGCACAAGCTCTGCTCCTGGTACTGACACAGGGAGACAGGCTGGAGATGAGCTGGTGAAATAAAGTTTATTTTGAATAGGGTGATGTCATGGGCCTGAGTTCAGTGATTCTGACCCCAGGCCATACATTTAAGATGAAAATACATCAACTGTTCCCAGCTGGCACCCTAACAAAAATACATCAGTTTTGAAGGGCATGGAAACCTGCTTTTGGAGGCTGTTTACTCTCAGAGAGCTCTGAGAACTGTAACTTCCTTCACATTTTATATATCCAAGAGCCAGTTCATGAAAATAAAGTCAATCCTTCTACTTCCAGAAAGGATGAATTCAATATTGCTTTGAGAATTTAATATCAAGATTTTAAAGAAACACTGCAACATTACTAAAACCTATACCTTTTTCTGGTTTTGGTTGGGATAGAGTTAATTTTCTTCCTGGTAGCTGGTACAGTGCTGTTTTTCACTTGTGAGCAATCAGATGCAATATGTTGACCTGTGTTGTACAAGAAATCAGATTTTTCCTTCTGGCTTTTAATTTATAACTTTCAGTCTTGAGTGCTCTTATACAAGAGAAAAATTAAATTGTATCAGGAGAGAAGTGAAGGATGCACATTTTAGATACCACTGCACACAAAATCTTGTTGAACCAGCCACAGGCTTCGCACAGCTGCTAAGAAAATCTCTCTGTGCCTCTTTCACATCTCACATAAATTGTAAAAGTTTCAGTTTGTATAGCCCCTTACGACAAGACACCAATGTCCATAAGAATGGGACACTGCACTTGGTTGGGGATCTCTAGGTTTGGCTTGACTCCACCCAAAACAAGCAAATTTTAAAAAATAAATATTGGCATCTCCAAGGGAGAGCTGAATTGCTCCTTCTGAGGACTGCAGAGAGAGAGCTTGAGAGGGTGAAGTTCCAATTCCTTGGATGTTGTTTGTCTGATGAATCTTTGTTTAGGTGTAGCCTCAAGTAAAACATTAAATCTGCAACTTCACAGCTCATTGGATTCTCATAAGGTATAACACTGAAATTGCTGTATTTTGGTGAAAGAACAAACCAGTCCCAGGATCCTTCACTCTGCATTTTTAGGAATCTCTGCTTGCTCAAAATTGTTCATGATTGATCACAGAGCATGTGCAGCTTCTGTCAAACTTCCTAAATTGATTGAAATAGATAGTTCCAAGACAAGCAAATATATAAGACAATGAAATATCCCACAACAAATGGTGTGAATGAATGGTGCTGACAAGAACTGATGTGCTTGTTCCAGACATCACATCCTCCAGAACTATGTGCAACCTAGAAAAGGTCAAAAACCTTAAAATAGCTGATGTCCACAAGCCTGTCCTCTGCTCAAGCTCTAGAGATGTTAGGACTCAATTAGTGACACACTAATTTCTTACTTCCTAACACACCGTGACAGATATTTTGATGCCAGATAACTTTTGATGTTTTGTAACCAAACCTTGGAGGAAGGCTGGATGTCACATTTTTATTTGGATTCTTGTGTTTAATGCAAATGGCAGATGGATTTTTTTTTTCTCCAGCTTATTCCAATACTCCAGAAAGATTTATGTTAAAGACTCACCCAGGCACTTTGTCTCAGAGGTACCAGAGGATCTGGCACATGTGATTTGTTAACCAAACATTTGTTTCCCCACGAGCAATACATGTGTCACTTGTGCTCTGAAGCAATGCATCTTTCTTCAACAGTCTGCACCCACTTCCTTCTGATTCATGGGACAGACAGCAAGGATGACTGATATATCTGGCCCCCTCCAACACAAAGCAGGTTAGAGGGATCAGCACCCTGTGCTGAGGACCCCTCAAGGTCAGGCTTCAAGTACTTCATGTGCCCAGAGCTTGGACCACACCATGGTGCGATGTAGAGCTCTCCTACAAGTCAATTTTGCCTCCACTCCTCCCAGACAGCCATTCCATGGGGATGCAGTAGAAATTTAAGGTGATGAAAGGCAGGACACCAGGTGTGCATGACCATCAGCATGTGGCCACCATCCCAGGCTGCCAGAGGAGGCCCCTCCATCCAGCAAGACCACAAGGAGATAAAAGGGAGTCACCATGAGGACGGGAGATAAATGGGAGCCATCATCATGGCAAGAGCACAGAATCATTGACAGAAGGACTGACAGAAAGATATCAACCTTGTCCTCACTGAGAACTTGAAATCTAGAACTTGCCACATTCTTGGTGGCATTAGCACACGTGAACCTGAGCTACCCCCACAATATGCCAGGAAATTTTTTGCATGGCATAAAATCACACCATAAGAAATTAAATCACAGCCTGTATCTGTGGAACAGAGTTTTAAAGTTTTCAACTCAGAATATAAGTGTCAAATCACTAAGATGTCCCAGCGTCTGTGCTGGGGAATCTGAGCTGCCCAGCACTGCTCCCCTCTCCTTGCAGCTCAGCAGAAGTCCTGTCTGGCCCAATTTGCTTGAAGCAGATTCCAACCTCCTAATACAGTCAGATTTTAAAAGCCTTGGAAGAAAAATTCCAGGCTGTGCCTAGAATCTCATCCAGGTTTTACACAATTTTGGTTTCATTGGTCTATATATTGAGATGACCTCCTGCCTGAGCACTCACACCACTCCTGTGTTTTGAAGACTGGCCAAAGCCTGAGTCAATAAACGCTTCCATGTACTTTCAGATAAAATCTATGTTATGTTAGACTGATCATATACCACATAATTTTAGAAAACAAAATAAATACCATCCCCCCAAAAAAGGAGCAATCTACATGGGAGAGGACTCAAATGCTTTCCATAAAACATCAGCACCTGTTCACCCTTCTGTCCATGAAGTACACAGTGGAAGAGCAGTGACTGTTGCTGTAGTATCTGTTGAACCTTTGTTTTCCTATTGCTAAATAACAATCAGGCAAGATTATTCCTGGAAAATTTTGCTTGAACAACCTACACCAGAAGTACAAACCCTGTCTGTGTCATTTGACCACCAGGATCTTCAAAAAAAGTTGTATTTCCTTCTAGAGCAAAGCTTAGCCAGTAAAAGGATTATCTAGTTGGCAAAATTAATGAAAACAATTTTGAGCAGTAAAGAAATCCTAGCTTAAAAAATAAGCAAACCAAGACCAACTCTCCAGCTGCTGAATACTTTATTCTTTTTTTACTTCATACACCTGAGCTATGAAGGCTTGTACAAAATATAAAATAAAATAAAACCCCAGAATGGTTTTACAGATCTTAAAATTGCAGCTTTGTATTTTTTAAACATTTATTGTAAATATAAAGGTAGAAAATTGCCAGTGTATCTACTGAAAGCACCTAACCTTTTGGATATTATAACATTATTGTTGCCATGAGAGTTGGCTTAGGTGATTCAATTTTTTGAAGAAATGCCAATTTTATTACAACTCTTTCAGCAGAAATGTGTCCTGTTTCAGGGAGAAATTCACTAAGAAGTTAACTTTCATTCAAACCTTTTTGCTTTCTCATCCAGAAAAGAAAGCCCACTTTCAGCTCTACTGAAGAGAAGAAGAGCCTGCCTTTGCCTCCCCCACAGCTAACAGGAATGCACCAAACAAAAGGCCACAGAGAGAAACAGGAGGAATTGTAAAAACACGTATTTAAACTTCCCATACTAGCAAAATAAAAAATAAAATACACGTAGCAGCCCCAGTGGCAACAGGGAGTGCAGCAATATGAAGAGATGAACATTTGGGTGGAATGCAGGTAGCAAATCCTTCCATAGATGAATGAAGTCCACTGACACCTAGAAGGTGTATGAATGTGCTATGGCTTGCAGAACCAGGCCCTGCGAGAAGCTGAGCAGCTCTTGCAAGATGCTATCTCAGGGCACTCTGCACCAAGGGGAAGAAACCATGAAGCCCTCAGACAGCATCATGCAGATTTAGGTCCCTAATGCAATATAAAACATATTGGCTCTCCATGATGTGACCTGAGAGCTTGCTTTGGCTTAGTGTTTTTCCCCAAGCATTTGTTGTTAAGTTAATTAAGCACTTAAAAATAACAGTCTCTCACTTTCCAGAGACTCCACATAAATACCAATCTGTCTTTGTCTAAAGGCCAGATTTTCTGCAAGGGCAAATCAATACAGTTTCACTGATTGAGGATCTGGCCTTAAAAGACTATCGAGTGCATAAAACCCAGCACAGTATGTCATGTGCCTTGGCAGTAGGACAGTTCTCTGGATTAATATTTGAGGGAAATTTGGCAATTGAAAAAAAAGCTCTGTTTTGAAGTGCTGCCATTTCTTTAATCAGTGCTGACCACCACGGCTTCTCCTCTGGTGAACTGCACGGTTACGGCCGGGGTGTCACTGTCGCTCTCCTCGAGCTTTAGCGCGGCGTTGTCCATGCCGGTGCCGCTGGGCTGCGGCAGCTCCGTGGGCTCTGCTGTCCGAGTAGGAGTGGAGATGTACAGCATGAAGCCCGCCATGATGACAACAAAGGACACGATGTAAAGACCTGAAAACTGGCAGAGGAGAGAAAGAGAAGCATTAAGTCGTGCTTGATGTAAGAACATGCCAAGGCTGCCTTGTTTCAAGAATGTGAAAGCTGCCCCTCCTTGTTAAAAACATTTTAATGAGGATTATCACCATGAGCTGGATTCGGGTCTGAAAACCAAAATTCAACAGCTCTATTTACTTAAAGACTTGGGTCACTGGCTGATTTTCTCTGCATCTCATTCCCAAGATTGTTGGACAAGTAGTTTCCTCAGGTCTACATACAAGAATCTTAACAGAGAGAACAAATGGGTGTAGACACAGTCATACTGAATGAAAGTTGTCTGTACACATGAATGCTGAAACACTCTACCCCTGAGAGAATTTAGATCCAGCACGTTCAAGTATTTCAGGTTCTGGCAACAGATGAATCTCTGTGCTATTGCAAGTCACCAGAGCAGCTGGCTCTCTGCACAGATCTCTTACCCATCTGCAGGGCTAGGTGAGTGTTATTGCTGGATCAAAACCAGTTTGCTCTCTACACTCAGCAGGTTCTTTAAAGGACAGAGGCTCAGGCTCCTATTACAAGATTGGCATTTGCAAGCTGTGAAGCAAATACAAATTGCAGAGGTACATCAGACACTCTATTGTTCATTTGCCCGTTAAAATTCCAGTAATTGGCAAGATTCATCCACCTTGACAGAAAGACAAATACTTACTTCATAACACCAGATTCAGTAATACCAAGTGTTGAAGTTATCCACAGCCAGGAACACTTTTCAGCAAGTTTATTAAAATCCTCCATACTCCCTTTGTCAAACCACACTGATTAAACACTAGGAGGAATGATACAGCACATCCTACACACCTCTTGTCAACATCCTCTAACTTCCTTAGCTTTCTTAGATGTGCTTGAAAAATAAGTTTTAGTTTATAAGGATGAAATGAATGGTAGGACCTAGACAGTGGATTCTCCTCCAAAAAAGACTGAGGCATCTACAATTAAAGCACTGCAATTCCTAGCTGGTGTCACTTGGCTTGGAAACTCTTGGATGGCAGCACACAAAAGGAAAAGCAAACTGAAACACAGTGGCCTTGTGTTAAGTGCCCTCTCTCCTCACCTTGTTGGCTGTTTGCCTGGAGGAGCTTGGACTCAAGTGTTCACTCCACACAGGAGGAAGCATCAAGCTCTGAACTATCCCAACAGAGGCAGCAGGATCACACCTGTCACACCTCTCACTGACCTGTTCCCAGCAAATGAGCAGAGCCTGGGGCTGTATCTAACCACTTGCACAAATTCTCCAGCCTAAGCCTCCGAGTGAGCATGTGCCTGTGTGCAAGGACCTGAGGCAGGGCAGTCACAGGAACTGCAGACCCCTCTTACACTGCAGCATGCACAAGGCTGGAGGTCAATTCCTCCAGGAGTGGATACAGCCACCAAGGCAGGATGCCAAAGCTATTGCAGTGCAGCTGTGACTCAAGGTCTGCCTGTATTTTTGCATTTATTGACACAGGTGAACATTACCCGTGCTGCTCCATCAGGCCTACACTCTTTTTTTTTTTCTTTTGAGGAGAACACAGTGGTCTTCTTCCTTCCTTCCTTCCTTGCTTCCTTCCT
>VZUA01011076.1:31858-43496 GCA_013401035.1 Horornis vulcanius | reverse complement strand
GGACCGGGCAGGGCGGCGGGGACGGGGGCAGAGCCAGGGTCGGGCCGCGGGTGCCGCTGCCCAGAGTTGCCGCTCCGAGCCCGCCCCCCCCGCAGGTGAGCGGCCTTGGGCTGCCGGCCTCGGCCCGACCCGGCCCGGCACGGCCCCGCCGGGGGCTGCTGCCTGCTGCCAGCACCGCGCTCCCTTCCCCCTTTGGGAAGGCTCTCCTTTCCCAAACACCCCTCGCTGGGAAACGACGTTGCGTCGTGCAGATAGACAGGGCACGGTGTCTTCTCTTTGTTTATTTAGAAAAATCCGGGTGTACGGAAAATGAGTTTTAAGTTAAACAAAGAGTTGAAAAATGTCTTCGCTGGGGGCAGGTGCCGTTATTGGGGTGGCCACCGTGTTCCAGTTTTTTTGTTATCTGCAGTTTTCCTGTAAAGGAAAACTCCCGGAGGCCTTTCGCTTACGTTAAGCAGCTTTGCTTTTGTAGTCATATGTTTTCAAGCACTTTCCCGGCGTTTGATGGCAGATGTCAGTCACCCCAAGCTGCCGCAGGTTGGAACGGAAGATTTCAGTGGGACAGTCCAGTGTTTGAGCTCAGGACTGTCTGTCCTGATCTCTGCGGTATGTATGAGGAGAAGACTGTGTGGCCTTTTGAGGCCGTGCTAGCACAGGGAAGATGGGCCTGCTTGAAACCACTCCTCTAAATGCCTCCAGTAAGTGTTTCTACACCACCAGTTAACTACAGTGCTAAGATAGGCCTAGGGCAGGCTGCCTGCTTAACTTGAGGAATTGACAATTGAAGACATATATAAATATAGGCATAAACATGTCTATGTTCAGTGCTATGTATTGTAGTTCACTGTGGTCCTGAAGAAGTGCTGCTTGTGTTTTATTAACCTGACCTAATTTGGATGTATAGATCTAGCCTGAATCTGCTGGTTTTATTTATTACTCTGGGACAGTCAGTGTAAAGAATTGAGAAGTAATTTATCCCCTTGTTTCTTCTTGATAGTAAAAAAAGAAATCTCTATATTAAGAAGATATGTTTAAAAAAATCTTCCTTGAAATTAATTTTAATTAATTCCTGTATATTTTTATGCCTGTAAGAGGTTGTTAGGTATTTAAGCAGATATTACTTCAAAATACTTAAAAATGTCAAATTGAGGAACCCAAGAACACAGGCAAAAAAAATAATGTCCCATAAGAAGAAGTATCCTTTTTTTGTGGAAAAGCATGTGCTCAGAGCAGGGTTCAGACAGTTTTATCCACTTGTTAATGTTTTAGACCATCTCTTTGCTGTGCATATGAGGAGTTCTCAAAAGTCTGACACGTGCTTTGATGGTATACGTGGTGGTTTAGCCCAGAGCAGATAGGAGAAACATAGGCCTCTAAGGTTTGTCAGCATTCCACTTCAGCTATTTTGGAAGGGCAATAAGTAGTAAAAACAGAGGCCTTGACTTGGCAAGATGGCTCTTGTCAAACCAAAGTCTTTGTGTTAACTAGTTACGTTTTTGCCACTGACCTTTGATTTGTCAATGTTTTATATTGACAATAAGATATATAGCACAGTGTGTTTTAGGAAAACTGCTGCAGAGATATGGCTTCTAAAATAGGCCTTTCTGGACATTCAAAGTGTTATTAAGCACTTAGCTTACTAATTAGTGAGTTTTCCAATTACAATAAAGTATGATTCCCACGTTACAGAAGGAAAGATTATACAGTGATTTGACTTTGTTTATAATAGAAGATAAACCAGTGTGAGAATTAGAATTAGGTAAGGTCCTCTGTTCCCCAGTTCCACTCGTCAGAGTGCTCTCTAAGGAGCAAACTGTTGATTCCAGGTCAGTGTTGCCTGGCAGTGCCTTGTGCCTTGTGCCATCTGTCCAACATACTTCTGCTTTCATCTTTAGGGGGGGAAAAAAAGCAATGTCTGGGCACGATAAAAATGCCTGGATAAGAAAGGAAAGGTGTTAAAATCTTCAAGTTTTTTCCATATCTTTTCCAAATAAGCCTGCATAATCAAATAGAAGTTGGATAGAAACAGGTCTTAGTTTTGCCAGCATGAGCAGGACCTGAGCATTTTCTTTGGTTTTCCAGCATCCTGGTTCAGCTATTTTCATAGTTGAGAAAATGACATGAAATATTCCTTTCTGATTCTATTAACAGATACTAACTGAATCCAAATCAGACTGACTGGCTGTCATAATTTTAGAGGGTATCATTTAAACTCCACAAGTGCCTGATTTTCCTAATTGTAAATTCTTTTTTTTTTTTAGTGAGAAGCATATTCTTGGAGAACCTTCTTTAAATGCAAAATTAGAATGACCAATTGTGTTGATTCCTGAGAGATTTGAATCCTGAGACAGAACAAACTGTAATGTGATGGAAATGCTGCAGTGCTTAGTAAGAGCCATTACAGGGTCAGCTGGTGCCTCCTCCCTACCTGTAGCAGAGCTACTCTCTCTCATTGAGGCAGTGGCTTTCTGGTAGGTGACCAAGCCATTTCCAGCAGAGTCTCCTAGAGATTTTTGTCTCAACACACATGTGACAGTTTTAAAGTGGGGTACTTCATTTCAGGGGCCCTGTAGGACTTGTTCTCTTTGCAGTGGTGAGACGGTCTAAACCAATTCACCCACATGACACAAAGACACTTGAATTTTTCTGCAGTTTGTGGAACAGAAAGCACCTCAACTTACTGTAGCACAAAAAAGACCTGTAGCTGTATCCATGCTAGCAGATCTTGACACTATTGCAGAGCCTTACTGGAGCTGCCAACAAATGTAGGAGTCTATCCTTGCAAGATGAACTCCAGCGTGAGCCTGATAATAAGAAAGAAGCACCAAAGGAAGCAACAGGTTTTCCCTGGGCTTGAATGAAATTAGAATAACTATTTACCTTTGCATCAGTTTCATCTGTTTGTCACTGACAACTAGAAACATATTTGAAGTTTATGAATTTTTTGACTTGAAGGACGTGTTTCCAGATCTGTATTTTGTATGTTTCTTCTTGGCTGTTTCCATTTAGGATCCTTAAGAAGCTAGGGCGTGTTGCATGCTAGTTAGTTACATACAAAAGCTTTTCCTCTGGCTACTTTTCTGCTTTGAGTAGAAGCTTGCTACAAGCATTACACTGATTTTTAGAGCTACTTGTAGCAGAGATTAATCAGACAGAGCTTGTTTCCGTCTAGGACATCATATTTCCTACTTCATCCCTCTGTGAGCTGTCTTTAGTATAAATACTGTCTGAAAACAATGAAGTTGTCAAGGTGAAGGTGTTACTCAGATGCAGATCAGATGTACAATAAGGCCTAGAGAACGCTGCTTTTCTACAGTTCTGTGTAGAGCATCTGGCAGAGTCCAGGGCTGAATTTCTGTGTGGCCTGAAATAAAGAGAGTACACAGCAAAGAGAGTTCCAAAGAGATACTTTGAGGTTCAAAGGGAGAGTGGCATGAAGGTCTTGGTGTATTGACTTGTCTTGTTATATCTGTTATGTTTAAGTGCTTATGCATAGAATTGAAGAACAAGGAAAAGTATATATAATGTGTAAGGTAGTATGTATTTCAAGTAAAGTTTAGTGCTAACATGGAACTTAAGTCTTTATGGACAAATTTAATGAAATGAATTTTAAAACAAAATATTTCATAAGTGGAGTTATTTTTCAAAGCATTAAAATTAAACACTAGGATGACTACTTAGCCAGGGTGTGGCTATCAACTGTAGTTTGCGTTTTCAGAAAAAAATTGATAAGTGGAGTAATTTTATTTCATCAAAAGTATGCCTTACTGTCCTGTTTACCTTTCCTTTGGAACTATGGTTGGAAGCAAAGTAGGAAAGAAAAATTACCCAGGAAATGCTCCTCAGAAATTGCATGTGTGACTTTGGTAACTAAGAATTGTGACTGGTTGACCTCCTCTTCTACTATAAAATGTGTTTTCTCTTGTGCACTAATAGGAATGGAATTAATGAATGGGAATGATAACACAGTTGGTGGTATTTAATGCACCCTTTCTTCCTGTAATTACTGTATAAAATTGTAATGTCATGGAAGCCTAAATCTATGTAGATAATGTAGCTGTAATCTTTCTTTGTTTCAGTAAAGCTTTCCATACTGTCTCTCAGAGCATCCTTCTGGGAAAAATTGTCCAGCCCACAGCTGGATAAACACATCATGTGGTGGGTGAGCAACTGGTTCATTACAGGGAATTGGGTGATGTCAGACTGGAGACCTGTCATAAGTGGGGTTCCACAGGGCTCCATCTTAGGCACTGTCCTCTTCAACATCTTCACAAATGACTTGGACACCGGGCTGGAAGGGGCTCTAAGCAGGTTCCCAGATAACACAAAACTGGGAAGAGCTGCTGACTCCTTTGAAGGCAGGGAGGCCCTGCAGAGAGACCTGGGCAAATCAGAGGCTGAGCAATCACCAACCAGATGAAGTTCAAGAAGGGAAAGTGCTGGATTCTGCACCTGGGATGGTTCAACCTTGGATGTACAGACAGACTGGGGAATGAGATGCAGGAGAGCAGTGCTGCACAAAGGGACCTGGGGGTCCTGGTCTGTGCCAAGGTGGACATGAGGCAGCAGAGCCCTGGCAGCCAGGAGGGCCAACCCTGTCCTGGGGGGCATCAGGCCCAGCATGGCCAGCCGGGCAAGGGAGGGGATTGTCCTGCTCTGCTCTGAGCTGGGGCAGCCTCACCTCCAGGGCTGGGGGCAGCTCTGGGTGCCACAATAGAAGAAAGAGATTGAATTATTGGAGAGTGTCCAAAGGAGGGCAATGAGGGTGGAGAAGGGCCTTGAGGGGAAACCATATGAGCAGTGGCTGAAGTAGTTTGGTGTGTTCAGCCTGGAGGAGAGGAGAATGAGGGGAGACCCCACTGCAGTCTGCAGCTNAGGGACAGGAGCTGGGCTTGAGGATCCTGGTGGGTCCCTTCCAACTCAGCTTGTCCTGTATTTCTGTGAATTGTTTATTGAATTTAAGTAATAGTTTAGAAGGATTTTTCATCCATTAATTTTATTTCATCTTCTGCCTAATTAAAGAAGGAAATGTGGGAAAAAATACTCCTATGTATAGGAAACAAAGTTCTAAACTTCCCTATTGGGATTTCAGGATAAGCTTTATTTGAGGAATTATTTTAAAGTAGGCAGATGTTGGTTAAAATTGGACACAGCATTTTTTTACAACTGAAGTTGAGTTTTATTTGTGTTTCTTAGGATTAAGTACATCATCACAATCTAAATCATATAGATGTGTTTGCAGTCCTCCTCCTCCCCATGTTTTAAAGTGAAACTAATCTTATTCACAAAGAAAAACCATTCAAGTTTTGTCTTCAGCTGTTTTTGGTGAAGGGCTGAATTGCACTTCTCAAGATTTGCAGGACAGATTTTTTTTAGCTGTCCCAAAAAACTTAAGGGATCTTCTCTGATGTTTCATTCAAAAGGAAAAACTTCCAAAGAAGTTGTTTTTACTTTTTTATAATGCCTTTTCTGGAACTTCTAACTGTCCAGTAGCGGATATTTTATGTTCATTATCCTTCAAAGAGGGACTTGGAACAGAAGTGTCTATAAGAAGCTGACAATTTTCACGGCACTAGGAAAGAGTGGAGCAATGCATCAAACATTCGGAAATAATTGTAAAGCTGGCTCTATATAGGGGAAGCATTTGACATTTGATGATTTTCAAAGATGATGCATTCAAATTACTTTTTGTTGTAGTGGAAAAGAATAGGTAAAACTGTCTCTGAATAGGCAAGCAATTTATTATTTTTTATGTTAAAGGACTTATAGACTTTATCAACAGGAGCAGATTCCATGAAAGCTGTGTTCAGTACCTACCACAATGCTGTGAGGCTTCCAGGTGCTGTGGCTGTAAAAATAGTTACTGTGGTGCCTGTTGCATCTTTATAGCTTCAAGATGAGGCATCTTTGCACGTGAGAACACCAGGGGATTTGGTTGCCAAATTGTGCTTATTCTGAATACTAAATAACAGATTTAATTGTAAATTTCCATGTAGAAATTAATCAAAAGGAGGTGATTGAGGGAACGTGGTGTGCTGCTTGTGCTTGTTTATCTGAAGAGATGTTAGTTGCAGAGCAGTGCACTTATCAGAATTTCAAGCAGTTAGACTGTATTAGTTGCTCTATTTGAAGTGAATTGTGTCAAATGTAGTATTTCAAGCCAAGACAATGATCAGTTCAAAAGTAAACAGTGCACTGGAACATAACCCTGCATATAACTCAACCAGTAGTCTTTCTGCTGCAGAACTCTCAATCAGTGTATTCTTTTAATTGCACGTTTTTCTTTTTAAAATGTGGAGCTTTAAGCAAATAGAATCACAACATATGTGGTAGAACTGCTGTTTTTCTCTCAGAGTTGTTGTGTTGTTTGGATTTTTTAAATAATGGAAGTTAGCCTGAATACTGTGGTGAAGTTTTTCGAATAATCAGAATTACATGGGAGGACTTTATTTCTTCAGCTTTCCTCTTCATTTCTGTCGTAAATTTGAAAAATCCACCTTGGATTAAATTTTTCAGCATGGTTTAAATAATTTTTATCTGCAAAAATCCAAGCAGTAGTCTTGGCCCTGTGGCCAGTTAACCCACAGGAAGTGAGTCTGTGATACAGCAGCTCCTACGTTACTCTGCTTCCTTCCTGCCTCTTTGCTGCTGGTGCCAAATGCACAGTGAGAGAAAAAAGGTGCATGGTAGCATCCACAATACCATTCCTGGCTCCTGGCTGCCATTTTCATCAGCGTAATTTATTGAAGACAGGTTCACAACTGCCTCCTGACTTCTGTTGCAGGTATCTTGGTTGGAACAGTGAAGCTGCTCCAGGTATCAGCCAAGCTACCTGTGTATAACTCCACTAAGAGCTGGAGAACACTTGATAGAACTTTGCTTTGTAGCTAATGCAGCGATTAAATGAAGAAATTGGCAGTTTCTTTGAAACAAATAATAGCTCTGTCACTTCTTAAAATAATACTTATTGTGAAAAGTGTTGTTCAGCTGTGGTGGTGTAGCTTAAATGCTAGCTTATGAGGGACACCTGAGAAAATATTTTTATGTTAACTGTAGAAACTCTAGTCCTTAAAGACAACTTAAAATAAGATACTGGTTTATTAACAGTACTTTTTTGGTGTTTTTTAGAATAAAGGTTCACTTCAATTTGAAGACAAATGGGATTTCATGCGCCCAATCGTTCTGAAACTTCTTCGTCAGGAGTCTGTCACGAAACAGCAATGGTTTGATCTGTTTTCGTAAGTAATTTTTTGTATCTTACATCCTTCTGCATGATGGGAATGCAGTTATTGAACTACTCCTGATACACACAGAAGTTACGTGACACAGATTGTGTGGCAATACAGAACAAAAGCACTAGTGTAAGTTTTTTTCAAGGGGTAAGTGTGCCAACATCACTGTAAGTGTGCAAAAGTAGAGCTTTGCTGAGATTCAGGTCGTTGCAAATAGGATGGAGAAAGAACAGCATAGCTTTAGACTTCAGCTGACCATAGTAAACAAGTTTTGTACCTGCCCACAAACTTTTTGTTAGAATTAGAGAGAAAATGTTTACTGCTGTGTCAGTTAATTAAAGGCAGTTTGTTGAATGTTACATTATTCTGATTTGAATGGNTTACCCTGAGAATGAAATATAAGAATTTTCAGACAATGTTGGTATTAATGTGCTTTCTATAAACCCTGTCATTTTCTTCCTTCCAAAAAGCAAGAAGTTGCTTTTCCAGAAGTTTAGGTGATTGTTTTTTGTGGCATACATTGTGTGATTTTTGCAAACATAATACGGAAGAGAGTTACAAAAGAAATATCAGAAGTATATCTAAGATAATCTTTGTCTCAATGGAGTTATTTGCCCTCAAATATAGTCGTAATTTAAATCTGCAGGCTCTTTGTTCGCTCTTTAAAATCTGTCACAACAGTAGGTTTTTTTCAAATTTAGTCTTGTTGCACTCTATCTTTATTGCTCTTTTTGATGAGGACAGTGTAGTGACTCTTTTTACACCCCGTTTAATGCACCTGTCACACTTTTCTGCCAGCCAAGAGGAAAGGTAATCTAACATGTGATGGGTTTTAATGTCTTAGGCTGTCTCTGCTGTAGTAGTTGCCAGAGACATGGTATAGTTAAGGTAAAAATTCAGTTCTGAGTCATTGCTTTAATTTTTAATAACTAGTTCAATAATTCTGCATTGGAATTGAAACTTTATTGTTTTACCTTGTAGCTGAGTTATTGAATAGAACTTAAGTAACTTCATGGCTAAATTAAAGGTATTTAGGGAAAAGATCCTACTTCCCTAGGTTTATATTTTTGGACAGTGTTCTTTGTTAAGCTTCTTAATAAAAATGCAAAATCTGTAGGTGTCTTCTACATGCCCTTTGAGTATAATTATCTGGTACTGCTTTTTATTCACTGCTGTCAGGAAACAATGGCATTCTAAATACAGTAACACCTATTCTGCCTGTGGATGTTGTGTTAAGTCTCACTAGTTAGGTTAGACCTCTGTAAACCTTGGGCCAGCACCTTTAATCTGTGTCAAAGCAACCTGTGAGTTCTGTCTTTTCGGTTAAACTAAAAAAGCTGGTTTTGTATTGAAATAAGTGTATTGATTAAGTAGGAACAAAGTAATAGCTTTAGACTATAGGGGTGCTTTTCTGCAGAGATGTAGCCTCGTTACTGAGAGGTGGAAGAACCAGAGGATGGTAATGAGTCAAAAAAAGGCTTGCTAAGCCATTTTTTATATGATGTGTGGTTAGGAGTGTAACTTGCTTTATTTAGTCTTCAGTATGGAAAGAATAGGANAAAAACTCAGAATTTTGCTTTGCAGTGCTGTTTAGTAACTTTTCTCCAGTAGTGTTTAACTTGAAAATGGTAGTACCATTGCCATGGAACGTTTTGAGTGATCTTATTAAACTATTTGAATCGTCTTTTAAATTACCTGATCCCTCAGGGTTCGAATTTCTCTCAGGGAAGGTCTGTTGCCTTCGTAGGATGTTGTAGGATTGTGAAACAGTCAGAGAAGACTGCATGTTCATGATAGCATTTTAGAATAGCATGGGCTGAGTAGTAATGCTGTTACTGGCAAGTGATGTCTGTCTTTGTCAAAGAAAAGCTTTAAAAATTGTCCTTAATTCAATAAGGATTATTGAATAGGTACTGAAACCAGAATTGCCTTACACCTCTTCTTGACCATAGCCTTCTCCTAGATAGGCTGCAGTTACTTGCTTTTGGGACTTTTCTTAGAGCTTCAGTCTCTTCCCCAAACATGCTTTTCTCCTATGTGTCACTGGAATCTGTTGTGTGTTGTTTAACAACGGCAGATAGAAAGTGTATTAATTTCTTAGACATGCTGAAATGATGACTGTTACGGCCTCATACATTACAGCATTAAATTTTGAGTAGCTGTTACTAAAAGTGGATAAATTGTTTTCTAGAGATGTACATGCAGTTTGCTTGTGGGATGATAAAGGTCCAGCAAAAATCCATCAAGCTCTGAAGGAAGACATCCTTGATTTTATTAAACAGGCACAAGCAGTAAGTTCTTAATGTTTCATAACTTCTATTCACATTGTTAGAAAAACAGCCAAATAATTCTGACTTTTGTTGGATCTAAGTGCATTGCTTTTTAGTTTGAAATTTTGTGATGTTCTGGAGATCATAAATACCCTGCAAACTTCCGTTGACAAAAAGAAGAGCCTTGAGCATTTGCCTGGCTCATTGTTTTCTCACTGTGCTTGAAGCTGGGATGGGCAGTGATTTTTGTGTTATATTAAAAAAAAACAGACACGGCATTATTTTTGTTTATCCAACAGTACTTATGGAATTTTCTTCCACTTGAAAGCTTCTAAAGGCAGAATTCTCCATAAGAAATTACTGTCTGAAAAAAAGAAGTTTATATAGCTTCAGTGCTATTCTGACATGTTCATGGATGGCTTTAAAATAAGTCATATGTACAGTGTACTACAAATATGTGCTATTGACTCAGCAAGCTCAGCTGTCCAGTTTTATGGGCTTCCCTCCAAACGAGTGACACTGTCAATAGACTCAAAGGAAGTTCTCGTGTTTGTAACACATACTGCAGAAAACAGCTTTTGCTATTTAAGAAGGAGTTGTTGTGAAATTAAAAAAAAAAATTCTAGAGCATCCTGTGACAAAGGTTTAGAAAGATCCTGTACATTTTTATTTTATCCTTTTAGTGGAGTGATTTACACCACTAAGGCTTTGCTTCAAGGAAAATAGTTTTTTGTAGAGGCCTTTGTATAACCAGGCATATAAATGTTCATTTTTAAGTTCCACAGCTTACCTGCTTACATGCATAAGTGCTGTGCTGAGCTGAGGCCTTTTGATGTGGTTTGTGTTGGCTGTTATTTGATAGACAGGGTTTTTTTGGCATTATGATGGCATATCAGTGTACAATGTAGCTAAGTTTTCAGGCTTTTATAAAATATACATGTAAACTATCTGTCTGGGTCTATTGAAAGGTTAGTAGATGCCATTGAATCAAAACTTGTCACTCTATAGAATGTAACACAGTCCTTACAGGTTTATGTTAATTTTTTAATATGGTTGTACCAGCACATGCCTTTAAACCAAAGATTTTAATTTTTTTTACTTGCACATGACTTAAAAGGAGAAAAAAGGTTAATTTAGAAAATTTGAACTTACTGAATACTTTTTTGCTGCTGTCTTTCCCTTGTCTTGCCCTTTAGAAATGCGCCATATGACATGGGTTAATAACTACTTNGAGCTATTTTCAGCATAAACAAAGCCCATATTTTATACATAAATTGATTTCTAAATTGCCTCTTCTGCTCGCCCCACCTGCAGAGAGTGCTGAGTCATCAGGATGATACAGCTCTACTCAAAGCCTACATCGTGGAGTGGCGCAAGTTCTTCACCCAGTGCGACATTTTGCCCAAGCCCTTCTGTCAGTTAGAGATCACTCTGATGGGCAAGCAGGGCAGCAACAAGAAGTCCAACGTGGAAGACAGCATTGTTCGAAAGGTGGGTGAGCTCTTCTGCCAGGGAGCTTTGTTGCACAGCTGGCCTCAGTAACAGCATTGAGGGTGTTCTGTAGCTCAAGACAAAAATTGCACTGGTCCTGTAATGTGATGCAGCAGCATTAGTAGCAATCACCAAAAATAATAAATCACACAATGGAGTATAAAGGGGCACACTGAGTGATGAGGATTTTGATAAGAGCCTCCATAACTCATCTGAAACATTTGCAGTACTTAGATGAGATGTGGAGTTTTTTATAAACTACAAATGCATTACTTGCATACTGAACTTTCTTGTTGGATAAATGCAATATAAAACCGTCAGTCTTTTTCTTTGTGTAACTGTGGTGTTAGTTGAGTTTTTAGTTTTGTCTAAGACTGTGCCTGCCAAATGGTGAATTATATTTGGGTGTTTGCCTCAAAAGTACCCCCTTATACTGCAACTCCTGACACATTGTATTACTTGACTGATTATCAAGAACTGTAGAAATAATACAGAATGAATACATGAATTCAAGACTGATGCCCTTAGCTGTCCAGTTACATAAAGTAAATTTAGAATGTGAGCTGAATATGACTTCTATAACAAGTTCAGAGCAAGATCAAGTTCTAGCATAGCTGAACTGCTGTGTATGACCTGAAAATTACA
>VZUA01011065.1:3067-14749 GCA_013401035.1 Horornis vulcanius | reverse complement strand
TCAAAGTTTTTTTTGCTTTTGATGCTGCAGACAACGTAGCAAGAGTTAGTATGATCCTTTCATCAGGATTCAGAGTCACTGCAGTGGCACAGGGTCAGATGCTGCATATTTTTAAAACAACAGTTGTTGAAGACAGAAATAACCTTTTTGGTAGGTAATGCTGTGTAAATGTATTCGTGCACTTCAGAACTGTGTTTTATAAAATGTATTTTGAGAGAAATACGAACTTGCTCTGTCTGTGGAAATAGAAAGCTCTACTGACATATGTTGTCTTACCCTCATTCTCTCTGTTACAACTGTTTTACATACAATGCGAGTAGGTTACTTGCATCTATTTTTGTCCTCCCAGCTGTCTTGGTAAATGGCATCCCTCTGAAGACTATTTATTGCTTGAAGCAATCTGCTGGAATTACAATAATCAAATGAATCTTTAATTCTGAAATTTAGTAACTTTCTTCTCTTTTCTAAACTCTTGATTGAATTATTTTGATTGCTCACAACCAAACAGTACATGTGTAGAATGGAAGGTTTGTTCCCTTCTAAACACAGGTAATTTTTCATGGTGATGGTTTTGAAATAGAATGATCACAGTAATATGAAGAATAGTCACAATGTGACCTAGAAGAGGTATTTTATCTGTAAGAGGAAAAGCAAAAGATGTATTGTCAGCAGAAAGAGACAAGAAAGATTGAATGATTTGTCTTTTCCCCTTTGTGCATTCCAGCCAGAAAAGATGCTGAGATGGGACCTATAAGGAACAAAAGGTTAAAGAGGGGTAACTGGGGAGATGGGAGAGACAGAAATACATTGCTAGTAGGGAAATAATCAACCCCTGAAAGAGAAAAATCCGAGATTTCAGTATCTTGATCTGCATCTACATGTAATGTATCTTCTGATGAGCTCTACTTTATGGCTTCTTTGAGGTGAATCTGAGCAAACAGGAATGTTGAATGTTATTGTTAACTGTACCTATCCAGAAAGTCCTGTTTAAGAATACATAAATGAGTTTTTCAGGTTCTAGCTTGATACTTTTTTCCTCCTACCCCAAGTCTTAAAAAAAAAAAATCAAACAAACCCCCACAAACAAAACCACAAACCAAACAGAAAACCACAACTACAAACCAAGCAAAAAAAAATTAAATAAATAAACCAAACTACCTTGGTAGCAAAACATTTGTGGCCCAGGCAGAAAATTTCAGTGTGGGCAAAGACTGCTTTAGATCAGTCTTTACCCACAAAAGCTTGACCTAATAAAGAATTAGTTTATTGAAAATAGTTTATTAGAAGTGCCTCTCTTTTCCAAGGACTGCTCTCCCATCCTGAAGTTGGGATATAAATGTCCTTAAGGAAGAAGAACTGAGAGCAGTAGTAGGAGTGGCAGTGGTATTATCTTTCCAAAGTACCAAATTTGTTCATACTTATCTATACAAAATTTATCATAGTGGTCCAGGTAACTGATTTTCTTGGTGAAATGAGAAAGATGTTGATTTTATATCCAAAAAAATCTCATCTNTAACCCCTCTTCCTATCTTTCTGGACTTACTTTGGGACTTAAAAATACTACAAAAATAAAAAGCTGTCCCCTACAGTGTAATGTGCTTTTAAGATAGTATTGTGCTGCTAAAACTTAGCAATAGAGGAGACTAATTTTCACTGTTAATGGCAGTCTGTGTAAAAAGTCATATCAGTTTTCCTCTTATGCTGATGACTGAGATGTGGGAGTTTGTCTTGTTTCACTGGGGAACTGCTGCATTTTCATANTTTTTTTCTTTTTTTCTTTTTTTTTAAATTGGAAAGGCAATTTCCTTGGTGTTTTACCTTCACGTGAAATACATTTTTTGTCTTGGAAATCTCCTGTTGAAAGTGTTGTGTCCAGAATGTCTCTGATACATTTGGACTTCAAAGCATGATCTGAAAGGAACTGAAAATGTCCAGAGCACTGCTACAAATCAGGCACCTTCCTTGTGCTGAGCAGTCGTGCTGCTTGTTGATTGAGTTGGAAGGACGACCAGTCATCAGTCTCTGACAGGGAAAGTACTTGCTTATATTTTCAGATCCTGCATTTTACTTGCAAATACAGTCCTTAGAGAGGTCTGCAATCAGGCCTTTTGTTTGCTTTTTTGTTAGTCCAATCCAAGCGACAGGCCTGGCTTGTTTAGGAGAGCTGCAGAGCTTGTCTAGCCTTGGCCAGGTTTTGAACAGTTTAGGTTTTCTCCCATCTTTCCAAGCATTCCATTCTGTGCACCTGGAGAACTGTTTGGCTGAAGTTTGGTCTTGGTGAAAGGCTGCCTTTCACATCCTCAAAAATGGCTGGGGTTTTTTTAGTCTCTTGTAATCTCCAGTGTCATGGTCTTTGCAGTGGGGTCCTAAAAGACTTTGGGGAGAGGGGTTGGAAGTGCTCTGATCCCCCATTTCAGCCTAGTAGAATATAATTTTTAGCATGCCTTGTGGTGTGTCCTGCTGTTAAACAAGGCTGGTGTTCTCGAAGAGCCAGGCTCTTCATAGGAGTGTGCAGCAGGAAAATTACCAGCGATGGATGTAATTAATTAAAATGGGATGTCTCTACCTCATATCAAGAAAAAGTTCTTCACTATGAGGACAGCCAGGTGTGGAAACAGGTTGTTTAGAGCAGTTTTGAAGTTTTTATCCATCAAGGCTCTCAAGATCCAGAGCAACCTGGTCTGTTCTTGTGGCTGAGCCTGCTTGGAGCAGGAGGTTGGGCTGGAGACCTGATGAGATCCTTTCCAACCTGAACTACACTGTGGTTCTAGGTAAGGAAGAGGATGCACAAGAAGTGAAAATCAGTAACTAGTACTTGCTTGGTCTCTCTTCCACTTGAAAACACAACTCTTACCCCTATTTCTTCATCCACAGTTAGTCCAGTCAAGTAACAGTACTTGCTTGTCTAGAAGGACTTTCACTGTGAGTTACTTTTGAACACTTGTTTTCATTTATTTAACCTAAAGGCAGCATTGGGCTCCCTGACTCCTCTATGATTGTTGCAAATTATTACTCTTTGACTTTCTTGCATAGATGGCTTGATAATGGCTTATTGTACTGCCGTGGTATTGGAGGAAGAACTCCAGGAATGCCATAGATGTGATTAGCAGAAGGAGAGTCTCCTTTGGAGTCCCCAGACTGAAAGCAGTGTTTTAAAGCCCAGTATGAGAGGGAAGCCACTTAATTTTGATTTATGTCTCTTTTGAATGACAGCCTGACAAGCTGAGTTTGGTACTTGTTTGTTTTTTGTGTGTTACCTTTTGACTGCTTTAAATGCAGTATGGCTCAAAAAAATAGGAACTTTCAGTTTATTGCATGGAGAAAGGTAAAATAGAGTATTCTTTTAAAGACTCTACTGTTTTGCTTCAGTTTTTAATACCCTTTGTTCATTTAAAGTTATTAACATGTTGACTGTATTTGCCTTTATTGCCCCTATGCAAATTGCTGTTGATTGAGTTAATTTAAACAACCTGGTTGGGACCTTCAGGCATTACTACACTAGAAATGTTAATAATGAATCAAATAACCACAGGTGCCTCTTTCCCCAGCAACAGACACTCTCCTTAAAAACTCATTTGCTTTTCATGCTTGCTTAATTATTTAGGCAAGCAGCCATGGATGTTTCACAGTGTGAATTCTCATCGTGTTCCAACTGCCCAGTCTTTGTCTTTTTAGAGGAATATCTTAACCACTGTCACCATTTGTAGTACTTTGCCAGAATTCCACACTATGGTCATGAAAAGCCTTCTTGGAAATTGCTTGTAGAAGGGTTATTGATTTATAACTTTATGGAGCTTATGGTCAAACAAAAACTTCCATTCAATGGTGGCAGCTTTATTTTTTGCTACTGTCCAGAAGTTAACGTGACCTGGTAACTGTATGAATGGGAGATTCCGTGTTTCCCCAAGAGAGTTTAAAATTCTGGAAGGTGTTAGACTGATGAATTCCTGTGTTACTGGAAATGAGGTGTTTGTTGTTATTTCTGAAAGTGGAAGTATATTGGTATTTGTGAACAGATCAGGCATGATGTGAAAGCAAGAGGAAATTATGAAAGGATAAGAGTCTCTCTGGAAGTGTCCCTTTGAAATCAGTGTCTGATGACTGACAGATGTGAAATGAAAAGGCTGTCTCCAAAAAATACTGTGAAGGGCAAAGAGCATAACAAGTAGAAGGATCTTGTTGTGAAGATGTAAATGAATAATTGGAAGCCATTCCTTCACTAAATGCCCCTTTTAATTAACATAATGTGTTTGATAATGAGAACAGAAATTAACTATTGGTAAAGGACAACATCTTAGAGAATCCTAAGGTCTCCTGTAAAAAGAGGTTTTTGCAGTGTCTTGGTGAGCACAAACATCTGTCTGAAAAATGTCTTCCTGCTAAAGAAGCTGCTTGGTTTTTTGTTTTGCCTTTTTTTAAATAAAAAATCCATGATGGGTCCACATGCTTGTAAACTTACTCTGTTAAATATGAGTTGAATGTAAAAGAATATGGTAAAAACTGTCAGGGTATGCAAATATTTTAAAATCTCCCCTCTAACAGAGGTTGACACCCCTCTTTTGCATTAGGTGTTGATGCTTAAACCTAGTGATTGCATCAAGTTTAGGAAATTTTAATATCTGGTGAAAATATGCAAAAAAAGAGCACAAGTCTTATGAAAGTGTAAAAAACAGTTGCTTCACTTCAACAGTTTTGATTGGGGAAAGTTTTGAGAAATACTGTTTTTCAGTATGATCCTTTTAAATTAAGGGGGAAAAAGGCTGAAGTTGATGTGGTAAGCTTTGAAGCTGCACCAATTGAAGTTTAAGCCAGAGACATCCTTTAAGAAGGGCATTTTTGTTTATTCACCATTCTAAGAACTCATATAAAATTAGGTTTTATAAATGCAAATGTCAAATGATTCTAAATTTGGAACGTTAAGCTTTTGATGGATTGGAGTATATGAATTTTTATAAGAAGTTCTTAATGAAGAAAGAACTAGAAATTAAAGTAGGCCTCTAAATTAATTCTCTTAATTTTCTAAGCTTAATGGAGTGCAGAAAAACCAAATGATGAGAGTAAAGAAAGACCCTCTCTAAATGCCTATTTTATATCATATCTCTTCTATCACGTGATCTGTGTGTGGGTGAGTAATAGTTGAAATCAATGACAGTGGAATAAAATTTTAGTGAAAGGGCCACCTTCCACTAAACCCAGGAGATGTTAAATACCATGTTTCAGGAGTTCAATGGCATTACAGATTTCTGGGTGAACTTTATGCCATCTTTAATTTTTCATTTATGAGAAGTGCCCCAGAACCTGTGAATATCTTTTAAAGTTAAGAAACATTGTTTGAGAGGGCCTGAAGTCTTTTTTTCCTACTGATTTGCCAGAAAAACTGGAAGCAATTAAATATTCCTGATTCTTTTTGTGGCCCTGCCATTAAAAATGTGTGAGCTTCATGAGGAAATCAATACAGAACATGGACTGTACTGTATATTTGGCTTTCTTTCTAAATTGGTGATGACCAGAAACTACAAAGAAATGGGCTTGTGAGCAAAAGAAAGAAGTTCCCTCATTTACCATTTCTATTGTAATTTATTATTTTGTGCAAATAATAAATGCACCTTGAAGTAAGTCATAAAACAGTGATGATGTGGGTGAAGTGGAAAAGCAGGTTAGATTTAAGTGCATTACTTCTCAAATAAACCATAGATCAGGAGACTCTTAGTTATGCCAAGGAAAGAAGGATAAATAGTCATTGAGCACATTTATTATTCATTTGTCTTTGCTTTAGATTTAATTTGGCAATCACTTTGATTGTTAGAACTTCACTAGAAAAAAATACCTGCTTCTTTATGCCTCTTCATATTTATTTGCTCTTTATTATTGTGTTTATGGAAAGTTTGCTTGGGAGGAGTTTCTTAGAGAGTGACGTGGTTTGATGGTGACAAACATCAAGTATTTGGATGTCGTGACAAGGAAAAAGGCTAGAAGGAAAAATACTTGTTTGGATTAGAGTTTTATGGTCTTTTTCTAGACTAATATGAGAGAACTAGATGAGTTTGTGAGGCCTCTAACAGAAACGTCATATGTACTTGGCTCCACTGAAGTAACTTTATTGATTTGTGCAGTGAAATCGTCCTTGCAGAACAAGATCTAAGTGATGAGGTTTAAGATTTATAGTAACTTGGTCGGCCAGCTTAGAAGGCTGAAATTACAGCCAAACACTCATTCTTATGTTAATATTTTTTAGACAAAAGGTCAAAACAACCCATTTTGAGCTTGCAGTGAATCTAAAGCCGATTGAAACGCTGCAGACATTTTGCTTTAGTGATATCTGTTCTGTCTCCGTGGCTCATGGAAAGTCACGCTCTCAGACTCCAGTTTGAATTGCCAGATTCAGTAGGTGTGTATTTTTTTCTTTATAAAATTTGGTGACTTATTTCCTAGTAAATAGGTTTCTCATTCAGAGGGTATGTTTTGATTTTTTCCTTCCCCTAGAACAGTGCTTCTATGTTGTCTGCTATTTCAGGAAGAAAAAGGGCAGTAAAATTTAAGGCTATATTTTTGCATCTTCTAGGCCAGTCCAACCATTGGTCAGACACAGCATGGAACCGCACTCACTTTTCACTAAATATGGAATGAATTACCATTATACCATGTATAATTGATTGCACAGTCACTTTCAGGATATGTGGTCATTCTGAGGATTTCTTTGAAGTTCTAATTTCTGATTTTTTAAATATATTTGATAAAAATACACATTAATAATATTTTCATGTAAATGTTTTGAAGGGCTAGGTGAAAATTTGTCAGTTGTTTGGGGGTTTGGTTGTTGTTGAGATACATATATTTTAGCTAGCTTGGTAGAACCATCTATACACTTGGAAGGAAAGCCTGCTTTTAAACTAAGGTTGGCAAAGCTCTTTGATGCAATGGAAAGAGCAATAGTTTTTTAATTCCATAGGCTTGTACCATAATCGTCACTCAGTTGTGTAATTGACTGCAAAGTAAACACCTTCACTATCCAGGCATAGGAAAGAGAGGGGCAGTTTTGTTCCATAAAAGCAATAGAGTATATACCATTGTTCAAAACAAACCAAAAACCTACTTGCTTGCAGTGTAGGAGGATGGAGTTTTTTATATTAACCTTGACCTTTACATATGCCTTGGGGGAAGCAAGGTGTTCACAGAGCTCCGTGGGAATGTTTGAGACTGATTGGGAACTGGAATATATCCTGCCTTTCCTGCTGACCACAAAAACACATCTTAAGATAGAGAAAGAAAACTTCCTCAGACTTGTAAATTACAAATATGGTTGTCTGTGCTATAAATTGCAAATCAGAGTATGAAGGGTACCTCCTCCCTGCAATTTACATCCTCCTGGGTGCAGCAGTGAAGGAGGGGAGGGGAGCAGAGCTCTGTCCCTGGTGCCTGAGCAGGTTTGGTATGGTTTAAGGCTTTTCAGGGTATTGTTATTAATAATTTTTTGTTGTTGTTCTTAAAGTTTTTAATGTGATCTGAGGCAATGTCCAAACAGCAAGATATGACAAATAGCCCTTGGGGCATGTGGCACCACTCCTTGATTTGCTGAAAAGTTTGGTGTGTGCTTGTGCAATACTTAATTATGCTTCTACAAATTATCATGCAGAACTGAAATTTGCACTGACTTGTATTTGCTCAGGTTTTGTAATGGTACAAGTTAAATGACACTTTATATATACTGATACTACACTGATGTCTATTTATTGCCTTCTCGTGTAGTGCGACAACAATAAGAAAACTACTACAGAGCAGCACTAAGCCCACTGAAGAGCACGATGAACAACTTTTTATAATTTTTTCAATATAAACTTATGCTTTGATTTACAATGCTAATTTGTGCAGATTTTGACAAGCACTGAGTATTATCCTGTACATATGAATATTGCTTGCGTAACTTGAATTTTTTTTAAGCAGGTAAAGATTTCAAAAGTTGGGGTTTTCTCCTTTCCATATAAATGTTCTATTAAAAACATTTATGGTTTAAGATTTACATAATGCTTTTTCTTTTAATAGGTGAATGTCTATGTGCTGGGAAGAACTTTCCTTCTGTTGGCCAGAGAACTCTGCATAAATGCTCCAGCCATAGGTATTTTTTTAATGATTTGACTTTCGACTATTTGAGTTGTTTTCTTCTATGGTTACTTGAAAAAAAAATGTATGTATGTATATATACATAGTATTGTATGTTAATACCCAAGTAGTAACTTTATAGTGAAGCTGGAATCAATCCAGGCAGAGGAGCATTGCTGACTGTAAGAGCCTGTTCTCCTTTATATAAGAGCTTTTTTGGAACTAGATTCTGTTTTCTTTTGCAAATAGTTTTGTTGCTTTTTCCAAGAGTAATTTGGGCTATACTAAGACAATGGAGTGACGTGTAACAAATTTGTGTGTGTCAGCAAGCTCCTACAGGCCTGTCACACTTCAGTTCCACAGATGCAACATTTGATAAGTATTTGCCAGATTTACTATCTGTCCATCACCTGTAGCTGAGCTGTTCAGTGCTTGAAATACAAGTGGCTTGGCGGAAAATGAGGAGCAACTTTTTCCAAACAGATGAATAACTGCTAATAAAGTCAACACTGAAATCATAACTGTGATAGGAAGGTGGGTTTAAACATGTTGAAAGGGTATAGAAGCCATTCTCTAGGTTGTGGGTTTAAGCCAAGGGAATTTGTGCCAATTCCAGTTTAAAAGAGTGCATTTATAGTGTGGTCTTGTGACTCTTATCCACCTCCGTGTAGGAATTATCTGCCTGCATCTTTACCCACTCTCACTCCCACTCTCCTTAATCTGTACCGAGAGAATCAGATGGCTGTGTTGCAGAACAACACAGGCACACCCCTTCAGCTGTACTGGGCTGGCACAGGACTGCTGCCTTTGCAGCAAGGGGAGCAGCAGCTGGCACACGGAGCATCGCCACAGCAGCACCCGGGCAGTGCGGCACCGCGCAGCCAAGGGCCGCAGCAGCACAGCTCCAGCTCTGCTTCAGAGCTCTTGTTTTCAGTAATTCACTTCCATTCTTAGTTTTCATTACTTTTTTGGGGGTTTTTTTAGAGAGAAAACAGGCAGGATTTGCATTGCAGCTTGGTTTCAAGGTGAAAATTAATNTTTTTTTTTTTTTCTTAAGGTGGCTTATTCCTAATTAGTAATCTTAAGTGAACCTAAACATAATCTTTCAAGTATTTTTCTGATGCCTGGTGCTCTGTATAAGGATAGGATGCAAATTCAGATAGTTGTCTGCCAGTAATATAGCCCTGGGCTAAATTTGTGATGCAGCCCTGTCACTGAATTAATTAACTTCATCTGTGTGTCTTGACTCTGGCCATTCAAGGCAGGGGGAGGTGGTGTAGTTTGACAGGTGCAAGTGGCAGTGTTGCTGTTTCGTGGGCAGGCTGGAGGTTAACAGAGATGCTGCATGTGCAGGGCCATTAGGAGTTTTCAACTATCACCACAGGATGATTTTGATCAGCTTTGATGACACTTATGGTTTGTCCATCTTCAGCTTGGGCAACACACAAAAAACCCTAAGCTTCCTCAAATGTCAGCTCCTTTTCTCATGAAGGGAAATTACAGGCTGCTGATGGATAGTTTCAGTTACCACGAGAGGGAACTTTCCTATTTGCTGGGTGTGAATGCACACAGGGACCAGACTAGAGTGTCATCACCCCTGTTAGCTGTACATGAATTAACACACGCGAGCCGTAAGGTCAGCAAAGATCAAGTACACAGGATTTAGGGCAAGTAAAAATGTTTTATATATCACAGATTCATAAACTGCTCTAGTTTAGAACATTCTGTTTGAGTCAGCTGCAGTCTGCAAGTTAGTTATCTATATACAAAATAAATGCACAGTACGTGCAAAATTTAACATTTTTCTGCATGTTGCAGTCTTAATAATTAAGTCAAATAGCTTATGAATAAATAAAATAAGATTAAATTCAAGAGCATTCCTTCACTTATTTGTATAGCCTGATGTAGCAGATAGGTAAGTAGCATAACATTCCATACTGCTGCAGAGTTCGTAGTAAAACCGAAAAATCCCTTAATGTGCATCATTGCAGCACTGGAATACAATCAAGGTGAAATGCATCATGCATAGAAAATGAGCTCAGGTATTTGTCCTCCTTGTACTCCGGTTCCATTAGTACTGTCCGAGGAGCACTGGAACTGGAACGTCACTTTCCCGCACTGCACTTCAGTCATTCCCTCTTGTCCAAAGTAACTGAGTTCGTTACCATCAAGAATAGCACTTACATTGTAAAATGTGTCTTGCTCAACCTGCACAGGGTGTTCAAACCACACAGAGAAGGTGTTACTGGAGCCGTCGGAGGTAAACTTTGTCAGATTTTGAGCAAGGACAACACCTAAGCGCTTCAGTTCGATTTTGACGCTGTACTCAGCTTTGCCACAGCTTGACCCATACAATCCCAGTCCTGCTATAAATATCCGTTTGTCTACGGCAAACTGAATACTGTCACATCGCCCCCGGTACCTCCACTGATTGCTGCGATACGCAGACGACTGAAACCGATGGCAGCGCTGAGGCACGAGTCCTTTTCTTTTCGTCAGGGGGAACTCTAATTTGGGTTTATTTGCGGCTGTGTACCATAGGAATATGTTGTGAGTCTCCTCAAGGGTGAGGATGTCGGACTGGGCAGCTCCGTTGGCAAACTCTTCCAAAGTCATGGTTGGAATCCGCACCAAGTACAAAGCTTTCCCTAATACATTCCTCTTGTTGCGTGGCGTAACCGGCAGCCCTTGCCTTTTGCATTCAGCCTCTGCCCAGTTGAGAACAGCCTCGAAAACTACCACTTCCTTGGTGTTGAGCGCTTCCCGGGTTACAATGATCTCTAGTGTTTGTTGATCTATCTCACAGAAGCCCTCTGACTTCAGTGCCATTTCTGCCTGAGCATCAATCACTTCCCAGCAGCGCTGCGTCAGCTCTGGCTCCTCGAAGAGCCTGCTCTGAGACAGCAGGACACAAGCGTTCTTCGCTTCTAAGCTGGTCTCCAAAAAATTGACGCAAGCCTTTGCTAGGGCCGGCACGATGTACTTCTTGGCAGCATAAAGTGTAGCCAGAACTGTGTCAGCTTCCAGGTCTATTTCATCACTATACATGTACCTAGATTGAGACGGGGGGGCAGGGAGGATGAAAAAAAATTAGTTTCTCAGGGAAAAAAAAAAATTAGGCCATGAAAATCATCTATAGTAGTCTTTGCTGGCAGTGAATCTGACATTCAATATTTGTCAGCACATTAAGTAAACAGCAATAAGTGCATATTGCACAATGTCAATTAGGAGATGTATATTTTATAAGCTACTTTGATTCTGTCCATGTAATTAGCAGACTTATAGTGGCCACTTACTTTAATAGGATTAGAAAAGCTGCAGGTTCCACATCTGGTATATGGATTTCAGATTTGACCTCTGCGAGATCGCCATAAAACATAGCATAGAAGACAGAGCTACCAACTGCCAAAACATACTGGAAAATAAAGAGAGAAGCCTCAGTAACATGGATCAGGAACAGCTGAGCATGCTGGCTTTCCTAAAAGCTACATTTAGCGAAAGTTACAAGCTGCAGTGGAAGCAGAACACTGCCTTAGACTGCTCCCTTTAATTGCAGCGTATGTGAGTTACTTCTGGGATTAGACA
>VZUA01011053.1:27160-40134 GCA_013401035.1 Horornis vulcanius | reverse complement strand
CACAGGTTTAAAACCCAGATCCAACAGAACCACCTGTCTCACCAACATACAAAATCTGTTTTCAGCTGTAAAGAGCTGCGTGGTTTCTCTTGCTTACAGATGACAAGACATTCCAGTGTGAGATGTGTTTCAGATTCTTCTCTACAAACAGCAACCTGTCAAAACACAAGAAAAAGCATGGGGATAAGAAGTTTGCATGTGAGATCTGCAATAAGATGTTCTACAGGAAGGACGTCATGCTGGACCATCAAAGGCGGCACTTGGAAGGTAAATTTACTGCAGATCAACCTAATTATTTCCCTTGAACAGCAGTGGAGGTGGGCAGATTAAAGAAATTACAGTGTGCATTAGATTCTTCTGGATGGTGGCTTTCTTTTTTTTTTATCAGTTACCTGGTCAAGAGTTCCAAATTTCAGCTTTATTTATGACAAATAACAGTAGTGAGCCCAGAGCTATTAACAGTTATGTGGAAGCTGCATGGCTTATTATGCAGCAGTTCAGACTGGCTGATTTTAATTATATATTTTTCTTTCTTTGCATCCTGTTCTTCCTTTCTTAAAATCCGTGTGGTAACTTGAAAATCTGAAGGCAGAAAGTTAACTTGCCACATACAGCTGAGAGTGACTACTATATAAATACAGTGTCAGTGTCATGTTATCTTTGAAACACTATGAGAATATATGAAAAGGAGATTATGAGAGTTTACTGTTCAAAATCTCAAGCACCTAAGGATATTACAGGTACTCAAAGACTGGAAAAAGTTGGTACATTGCTCAACATGTATTAGAGTGTGGTTAGTGACTTAGATGATAAAACCAAAAGTGATTTTTAAGAAAAGCAGCCAGATTATCCATTTTGTATCATGAACCAGAGGACAAGGGGCTGTATGACACTGGCAGTGTCTCATTTTTAGCTGTCACAGAAGAGAGGAGCCCTCTGCCCTCCTGAAAGTAGCAGAGAAAGAGGTCTGAAATCCTCTCCGAGCATTACAGCTGATGCTGGATGGTTGAATCTCTCCTTAGAGACTTCCTCTTCTCTCTCTCTCAGTGAGGGTGAATTTCTGGGCCAGATACCAGATTGAAGTGCCAAGGCCTCGTAGATCTGCCTGTTCCCTGTTTTGTCAAGAGTGTTTTTAGACTCTTTACAGTTGGTTTAATAACCAGTAAGCCGTAACACATCACTTTGGCAGACTGCTTCTACATTCTTAAAACACACTTTTAATTTAGAAATCATCCATTTGTTAGCAATTAAACCCTGCATTGAGACCCTTCCCAGTGTTTCACTCTTCTTCCCAGTCTCCTCCTGAAAAGGCCTGCAGGCTGGAGTGGAAAGCCATGGTTTATTTCTTGTTTTGTTTTTTTGATGGGGACTGTTGTGTTAAGGGGTGAGGCGTGTGAAGAGAGAAGACTTTGAGCACAGCACGGAGAACATGGTTCGCTACAAGAAGGAGCCCTCGGGGTGCCCCGTGTGTGGGAAGGTAGGAACTTGTGCCAGGTGTGCCATGAGAGGCTCTGCATTGTGGCTCCAGGGGTGCTGCAGCTCACTCCAGAGAGGAGAATACTGAGAGGATCCATCCATACATTTAAATATCTCCAGGGGGTGTCAGAGGATGGTGTCCGACTCTTTTCGGTGGTGCTCAGCAACGGCACGAGGAGCAGTGGCCATAAAATAAAGCACAACAAGTTCCACCTCAACGTGGGGAAGAAACTCCTTGTATTGAGGGTGGCAGAGCTCTGCAACAGCTGCCCAGGGAGGGTGTGGAGTCCAGTCAGGAAATTCCTCTTCAAGCACCTGTGGCTCTGTTATTTATCCAAGCCTACTGTGGCCATGGATGGTGGGAGCTCTTAGCACAAATAAGAGCAAAAGTGCATTTCAGGCCTGAACTTTCCTCAGGACATGCAGCACAATGTAGAGCGTCACATGGCCACTGTGTGTGTCAGTGGAATCTCATGGCTTATGTTATTTAAAATGGAACTTTTCTGGCTGGTTGTCAACAGCTGGAGTTGATTGTGTGTATTGGGAATCCTCTTCCATGGGGAATAAAAGTGAATTCGTGGCGTAATCATTGCATGGTTGCATTTGAATGTTCAACACTCATGATCTTAAGTCACTATTGTCACAAGGAGTGTGGGTTTAACTTGTGATTTTATAAATGTTTAATGATTCATGGTGCAAAAGGTACTCAAGAACTCTTAAGTTGCTGTGTAGATCTCTGGTTTTGATGCTTTGGATGTGTTTCATATCAGCCAAGGCAGATTTTGTGGCTGTATCTTTTTCGAGATAGATGGAACATTTATGATTCAAAAGACACTTGTCCAAATACTTCAAATTCTGCTCTTTGTAATTCTGCTGCAGCTTTTTTTGGAAGTCCACCCCTGGTGAATGGCTAGTTTCAGTCAGTTCCTTGGAACTGTGCCCCTGGATTTTGCCATGCCAGCAGTTTCAAGGCAGACTGCTGGGTGGTAACAGGAGGTCCTGCATCTTTCTGGCCAGAATGAATAAAAAAAGACAGTAAATGTGTTCTGTGCTTTCCATTGGATAGGTTATAAAGAACTGTAACCCTGCTGGACGTGATCCAAAAATCTCTCCTTCCTTCTCTTTTCCTTTTAGGTATTTTCATGTAGGAGCAATATGAACAAACACCTTCTAACACATGGAGACAAGAAATACACGTGTGAGATCTGTGGACGTAAATTTTTCAGGGTGGATGTGTTGAGAGATCATATTCATGTCCATTTTAAGGTATTGCATTAGTAATCAATTGGAGAAGGCAGATTGTTTTGCCAACACTGAATTGTAAGGAATTAAATGAAATTAAAAGGGAATTGTATCACTCAGTGGTGCTCATAAAGATCCTTTTATTGATGTAATACTGTACCAGCTGAGTCTCTTTACATTAAAATTCCTTTTATATGCAGAAAAATTAGTTGTTTTGAGTAAAATATTCCTTATGTGGTCCTAGACAGAGAAACTCTGGATTGAATAAAGCAGGAGGATATTTTAAATAAATAATATTACAGCAGTTAATGCACAGCAACAAAAGGTGACCAGGCCTTACTTTTTGAAGAAGTTTAATCTATTAAAACAGAATATTCTTTCCCACTCTACACAGGACATAGCCCTAATGGATGATCACCAGAGGGAAGAGTTCATTGGTAAAATTGGAATCTCATCAGAGGAAAATGATGACAACTCTGATGAAAGTGCAGATTCAGAGCCTCACAAGTATAGCTGCAAAAGGTGCCAGGTAGCTTTAAATACTTTCAAATTAACTTGTTTTGGGATGGGGGAGGGAGTGGAGGTGTCTATAAATCATTCAGAATTTTAAATAACATTAAGGGCTCTCAAAGAGAAGGCCAGTTCTCAGGTCTGCTGTCTTCTGCTGTGCTGTTACCTCTAATCTGTGAACTGAGGCTTTTCCATAAGGATTGAGGTGGTTGCCAGTCAGGGGGATGATGAACACTTAAAGGAAAGACAGCTACCTTCACTTTCTTCTGTGAGGAGGAAAACAAGCAAATCCGGAGGAAGGATCAATACAGAAACATTCCCATCTCGAGCTACCTTTTAATTATGTGCAACTTAAAATGGTTACAGCATTTCTGATTGATAGAGTCCACTAATTGATTAACTTTTGTGAGGTCAGAAGGTTCCTTAGTGGATACCCAGTTTGGAGGAGTAGGACTGCTGCTTATGTTCAGTGTGACTCTTTATCTTGCCCTACTCCATTACTAACAGGATGATGTTGGAAGTGCTGCTGGAACATAGTTCACTCAGCTGTCAGCTGAGAGAGGAAGAGTTTTTAAACCTCTCACTGTGTGGTTTTTGCTATTTTCTAAAGAAATAAAGGGTCCTTGAGGACTCTTTCCCTTCCTGGGTGAGCACACTGTGCCTGGACAGGTGTGGTGTAAAACCAGTCAGTGAGAACAGCAAAATTGACACAGGGACAGGGGAGTTTTGGTCGTTCAGCCACTGAATTGACCCCTGGAAATCAGAGCTTATTTCACAACCCACACTTAATGTGGTGTAAGTTCTTACTTTATCTTCATTTTAAGACCTGGAGATAATATTTCAGTTTTCTTATCTGGGAGTTGGTTTTAAGTGCAAACTGATTTTAAGTTTGTGTCAGTAAACATGTGAAGGTGTGGTGTCACAGCAGTTCATCATGTGCTTGCTTTCACTGTGCTGATTTTCCTGCCTGACACTTCATGGGTACATATAAAATTTTGTGCTTCCAAGTGAGGGCAGTTGGGCCATTCAAATCAGAAAGATCTTCTTGGAAGTTGGGGATTTTTTAGTGCTTTTGCAGGTGTTTGTGAAGTAAACAGTTGTGTAAGGGCACAGCTGTTGAAAGTGGGATTTGATGTGAGGATCTGGGGACACTGAACAGCCAAAGGAAGAACAAATACAGATAACTCTTGGAGAAATCTCTCTTCTGAGCTCTCAAAAAAATCTGTTTTTTCTGGTTTCAAAGTACATCTTTACCAAGCTGTGCAGTGGTGTTAGAAATGCCCTGACCAGTTCCAGAACTGGAGCAAGAGACCATGTCATTATGGCACTTCACCCTGGCATGCTGGAGCACATCTGGATGTGCACATCTGGAGCTCACTAGCGTAGCACCTGTCTGTCGTAGCTGCAGCACCTCCAGGAGCTGATCCAGAGTCACTGCCCTGCTGCAGTGCCTGGAAATTCCAACCCTTCAGGAGCTGCTGCCAAAGCTGGCAGTGCAGGCAGGAGCCCACCATGCCCCTAGAGCCCAGCAGACATTTTCTCCATCTGTGATGCCCTCACTCTTAGAGAATCACAGAATAAGCAGAGTTGGAAGGGACCCTCAGGGCCCACTGAGTCCAACTCCTGGCTGTGTGCACAGCCCCAAGAAATCCCACCATGTGCCTGAGAGCATTGTCCAGACTCTTCTGGAGCTCTGTTTTGCTGCAGTGACCCGAACCTGGGAGGCTGTTCAGTGCCCAACCACCCTCTGGGGGAAGAACCTTTTCCTAATCCAACCTAAACCTGCCCTGACACCACTTCAGGCCATTCCCAGGGGTCCTGTCACTGTCACCACAGAGCAGAGATCAGTGCCTGCCCCTCCTCTGCCTCTCACAAGGAAGTTGTAGCTGCAGTGAGGTCTCCCCTCATTCTCCTGCAGGCTGAACAGACCAAGTGCCCTCAGTGGCTCCTCACAAGGCTTCCCCTCCAGACCCTTCACCATCTTTGGAGCCCTCCTTTGGGCATTCTCCAGTTTAATATTGTCCCTCTACTGTGGTAACCAGAACTGCTCACTCAGGGTGAACTGGTGAAAGTTAAATGTGGCTATTCCTCAGTACACAAACAACTTGAGGTCTTCTTCTTGTGCAGAAGTGGAGACACCATCTCCAGCTAGAGAAAAGAGTGACCTGATATCCTGTAGCAGCGTGCTTGTAATGTCCAGAGAGTTTCAGGCCCAAATTCAGCTGCCACAGGTTTCTCATCCAGTGGCACACAGGATTTTAGTGGTACACAGGATATTTATGTCTGCTCGATGTTGCCTCCTCCTTGCAGCACCCAAGGACTTTTTTCCCCCTTTCCATTCACTATTGGTTCATTCCCCAGCTGACCTTTGGCAGAGGGAAGGAGTACCTGAAGCACATCATGGATGTGCACAAGGAGAAGGGTTACGGCTGCAGCATCTGCAACCGGCGCTTCGCCTTGAAGGCCACCTACCACGCGCACATGGTCATCCACAGGGAGAACCTGCCCGACCCCAACGTGCAGAAGTAAGGCTCGTTCCACCTGGGGAGAGCTGCCTGCTTGGAGTTCTGATGGTTCTGCCACCTGGGGTGCTCCTGGGGAATTTGGCCGTGCTAAAATAACTGCAAAATGGGGGTTAAAGTGTTTCTGACGAGCTTGAAATGCATCTCTCTTGGCTTCGCACAGATGGATGAGTCAACAGCCCCCCAGTTTGGGCTTTGTAAAGTATGAATCAATGATTTTATTGATTTTATTGGTTCAGTGATAATATTGTTTTTATCATAAATCAATGATTTTAATAAATGTTTTCGAAAAAAATCATGTGTACAGCAACGCCAGACTGCTCCAAGCTTGCAGTCAACTTGGGGGTTTCTTAAGGCTTATTTAGAAAAACTTGTGCTTCAAGGAACTTTTGTAGCAATTAGTCTTAGCAAATGAAATACACTTAGAGCAGATGCCTGAGAGTATCACCTGTGCCTCAGGAGAGGAATCACAGTTTTTGGTCTCTTTGGTTTCAGATACATCCATCCATGTGAAATCTGTGGGAGGATTTTTAACAGTATAGGAAATCTGGAAAGACATAAGCTTATACATACAGGTAAAATAGTTGTGTTTCTTTATAATTATCAATACTAAAGAGAAATTTCTGTTGCCAGGGCCTGCCTTTTTTTTTCACTCTACGTTACAATAAGACAAATATGATGTTTATTCTTTTAGAGTAAACCAGTTTTCTAAAGCAGGTAATATTAATGAAGAGATTTCATCTGCACACACAATCCAAAGCCCTAGTTAATATGTTTGCAGGATTCACCTAATTCTGTATTCTGTTGTTCCCCAAATTCTTCTCCATGCCACCTTCTCACCATTACACAGGCTGAAACCTGCTATTGCAAAATCATTTTTAACAGCTCATTACTATTTCATGCTATTCAGTCTTCTCCTACCTCAGGCTTTATCTTTTCTTTTTTTCTCACACAAAAAGCCAGCTTTTCTCTCTCTTCAAAGTCTTCTAATTTAATTTGGGCTACAATATCCATGAAAGGTGTGACTGTCAGCATAGGCGGGCTGCTGCCCTCTAATTCACCACTTTAATCAATTTTTAGGAGATGCACATTACTCATTAACATTTTTTTTTGTTTACGTTGTCTTTTAAATTTATTTTCAAGGTGTAAAAAGTCATGCTTGTGAGCAATGTGGCAAATCATTTGCTAGAAAAGACATGTTAAAAGAACATATGCGAGTCCATGATAATATCCGAGAATACTTGTGTGCAGAGTGTGGCAAAGGTATGTGTGATGCCTTGTTTTCCATTCATTGTGATACTGAGTAGCAGGTGAATATCTGAATTAATACAACTTCCATTCTGGGAATAGTGGCAGTGCTGTAAATCCTGCGTTTTTGAGAGGTAGAAAATGTATTAATCAGGAGCATTATGGTTATTATGGTGAGCTGCCCTTATTTTGTACAGCTTGGTTTCATGGCCTGTAAGACAACGCTGATTTTAGCAGCATTTGTTTCTGTCAGGTTGAGGAATGCCTGATTTGCAGCACAGAAGTTGATTTTTTTTTCATTCTGGGCTGTTTTTCATTCTAGAGTAATTTCACTCTCTAAGAGCCTTGAGAGTCAAAGTCACTTTGACTTTTTTGATTTCTCGTGTTATAACTTGAACAAATCTGAGCTGGTATTTTAGTGAAAGGCAGTAGTAAGTCTGACACCTCTAAGGATGTTTTATCTTTGCTTGTCTCTGCTGTTTTGTTTCTCTGTCAGTGATAACTCAGATGTTTTCCAGAGCTTTTTTTTTTTCTGGAATTAAAATAATAATGATGAAGTGCATTGCTACATAAACAATTAAAAATATGCAACTGTGGACTCACAGCTAATGCAAAATAGAGCTGTTGGTTAACAACATGAGCCTGACTTCTCCCCTGAAGGTGGGAGTGAGGGGCTAAGTGTCCTGTGCCTTCTGTCTCACAGGAATGAAGACAAAGCATGCCCTTCGTCACCACATGAAGCTTCACAAAGGGATTAAGGAATACGAGTGCAAGGAATGTCACCGAAAGTTTGCACAGAAAGTCAACATGCTGAAGCACTACAAGAGACACACAGGTGAGGACTCCAAAGATGGACAAAAATTGCACTGAATCAGTTAAATGTTTCCCAAGAGAACTCTTACCTAGAACAGTCAGACAGTATGACAAAAAGTAATAAAATATGCATGTTCTGCTCTTTGAAAAGTGAGATTTTGTCCTGTCCTCAGCCAGGACTGCTTGTTCTACAAATAAATGCAGTTTAGTTGGCTTCAAGTTTTGCTTCTTTTTAGTTTTTGGTCTAGGGTAGCTCTGCAGTGTTGGGTTTAAGTTAGTGTTCAGGTTGTGATTTCCCAAAACAGAATTTTACTTCCCACATCAATTTCTCTGGGATTTATTTTCTGATGCATACAGTGGAATGGTTTAAATAACTGATGAAGCTGGGGTTTTGCCTATTTTTGTCAGTGATTTTTATTTTTTTGATGCTACTAATACAAAACTCAGAATTGTCCCAGATACCTTTAGGCTGCTTTTCACAGGTGCCAAATGTGCTTTTCGTGCAGGAATCAAAGATTTCATGTGTGAGCTCTGTGGCAAGACATTCAGCGAGAGAAATACGATGGAGACTCACAAGTTGATTCATACAGGTAAACCCTCAAAAAAACAGTATCCAGCCAAAATACCTTCATTTTGCTCCTTAATTTTGATTTAGACTGGCCAGTCTTGGAACTAATGTTGCACATCCTGCTACCAAACATAAATTGCTGCTCTCGTTGAGGCGTTGGCAATCCGATGCTCATCCACTGGGTTTCCTTCCTTCCCTCTGCCACCAGTAGGAAAACAGTGGACGTGTTCAGTGTGTGATAAGAAGTATGTCACTGATTACATGCTGCAGAAGCACATCCAGCTCACCCACGACAAGGTGGAAGCCCAGAGCTGTCAGCTGTGTGGGACAAAGGTTTCTACCAGGGCGTCCATGAGTCGACACATGAGGCGTAAACACCCAGAGGTGAGGGGGTTGGAGTGGTGGATTGTGGAATTTTTTTTTTTTAAATTTTTGTTGTAAAAGAATGTTTATGGCCTCTGGTGACTTGAAAAGAATTACTTTCTTTCCCCCTCTCTTTTTTCTGTTCTTTTGGGCCCAATTTTAAGTAGCATCTGTGAAACATGGACTTAACTGAATCACTCATTCCAATATTTGAATTCTCAGTCCCTAAAAATGAAGTTCTTCTGATTATTTAAATATTTTCTTTTTCTGCCCCAGCTTAAATGTATGTTTTTTCATATTTTTTCTCCATCCATTAGTGAGTATAATAGATTCTTTTTTCCCCCATTGTGTTCTCTGTATTCAGAAGTGATCTGAAAGAAGTGATGAGTAGAGAGGTGATGGCAGCATCAGCTGATGATACAAAATTATTCTCAGTATTAAAGATGAATGCTGACTGGAGAGAGCCTGGATTAGAGGGAGGATGTTTTGTCTGACCCCAGCGGGGTTTTTTCTGTGTTCTAAATATTATGTTTCTCCTCAGCATTTCTTGTTTAGGTTTGACTAAGGCTTGTCTGTTCCCTTTGAGGCTTTTCAAATTTTTTTTAACAACCAATTTTTCATTATCATCGCTTTGCTGTTTTATCATGATGGCTGTGAAGGAGGTCAACAAAATGCTTTTGTTTATTGATTTGGGGAGTTAAAATGCAGCCACATATCTGAAATCCAGAGGGCAATTTGTCTCAATTCTTTGATGAGCTATGTAGATTCTATATCTGAAAATAATGAAGCAGGACACAGTTGATAGGTTTATAAATTGAAATGCTAACACAATACTTTTTTTTCCCCAAAGATGTTGTTTTCTGTAGAATCCATCACTTCCCAAAGGATTATTTTCTGTCTACAATATGAAAACAGACATGTTCTTTTACTGTGTTTAAATTTTGCTGGATTTCAGCAAGAGGGAGAAGATGATATGCCAAAAGGTTATTTTATAAAGCCACAGTTAACTCCCTGCCTTAAACACTACATGTAAAGTGTTAGATTACATCACTTTGGTTTGGTGAGGGGGTTTATTAGGGAACTGCTGTGCTGTTTGAGTGGTTTGCACTGCTGCAGTTGTGCAGCTGACACCTCTTTGTGTTCAGATTCTTTCAGTGAGGATTGATGATTTGGAGCCGCTGCCAGAGACCACGACCATTGATGCCTCTTCAATTGGGATTGTTCAGGTGAGTTCCAGGCCTGCTGCAGGGTGAGGTGGGACATCACTTTTTGGGTACATAACATAGCTGGGCGTGGGCTGATGGGTGAGGAATGTGCTTTTTTTAGAGAGTCAGCCCCAGTGGAACATGTCCAAGCAGCCACAAGCTGCAGATCTGCTTGGTTGTGTAACAGGCAGAATGTAATTACAGGGTGAGGTCTCAATCCCTGGAGTCAGGACTTTGCTAAAGTTTGTTTCTTTGCTTGAGAACTGACAGTAAACCAGCTTCAGGTGATTGTCTCTTACTTGGAACCTCACTAAGCAAAAGGACTTGATGTTTTGTTTGGAAATGTCTCGCTCCAGCCGGAGTTGGCCTTGGAACAGGGTGAGCTACCAGAAGGGAAGCAGCATGTAAAAACTCCTAAACGTGGCCAGAAACGAAAACAAAAGTCAGGTGAGGAGGAGGAAGCTCAAGTGCCTGAGGACCCTGCCTTCAGTGAATACACAGAGAAGGAAGGTGAATTCACAGGGAATGTTGGAGATGAGACTAATTCAGCTGTACAGAGCATCCAACAGGTGAGCAGCAGGAGGAGGGTGATGGGTGGCATTGCTTAGAGGGATAACTCTTCTTTTGGTTAAAAAACATCACAAAAGAGTGGTCGGAACATTTGGAGCTGATAAATTGGATAAACTGATAATACAGAGATGGGTTTAAAAACTCAAGCAGTTGCAGCAATGAGCCTCCTCATGTCTGTTTTCATTTGGTGTCAGCATCAGCTTGGTTGCTAGGTATCACTAACTGGCTGAAGCTGTGATTAGAAGAATGAAAGTTATTTTGACTGTTTGTTCTGAATGTTCTGTATCCCTCTCTCCCATCACCATCTTCTGTCTACATGTGGAAGTTGCTGCATTCCAAGTTTCCTACTTTCCCATCTGTGTCCAGAGGAGGCAACAAGGCTGGTGAGGGGCTTGGAACACAAGCCCTGTGAGGAACAACTGAGGGAGCTGGGGTTGTTTATCCTGGAGGAAAGGAGGCTCAGGGGTGACCTTATCCCCCTCTACAGCTCCCTGAAAGGTGGCTGTGCTCAGGTGGGGTTGGTCTCTTTCTCCTGGCAGCAGCTGACAGAAGGAGAGGACACAGTCTCAAGCTGTGCCAAGGGAAATACAGGTTGGATATTAGGAAAAAGTTTTTCACAGAAAGAGTGATAAAGTACTGGAATGTTCTGCCTGGGGAGGTGGTGGAGTCACCATCCCTGGATGTGTTTAAAAGACTGGATGTGGCGCTCAGTGCCATGGTTTAGTGGAGGTGTTAGGGCATGGGTTGGACTCAATGATCTTGGAGGTCTCTTCCAACCCAGTCACTCTGTGATTCTGTGATTCTGTGTGTGACTTCTCCTGCTGGCAGCATGTGATCCCAGCAGCATTCCCTGGTATTTGCTGATCAGTTGGAAGCCACAAGGCCGAGGTCACCTTTGCGTTTCTCCTCAGGTGGTGGTGACCCTCAGCGACCCGAACGTCACGGCCCCCTCCAGCTCCGTGGGGCTGACCAACATCACCGTCACCCCCATCACCACGGCAGCCAGCACCCAGTTCACCAACCTGCAGCCCGTGGCCGTGGGGCACCTGAGCGCCCCGGAGCGCCAGCTGCAGCTGGACAACTCCATCCTGACCGTCACCTTCGACACGGTCAGCGGCTCGGCCATGCTGCACAACCGCCAGAGCGACATCCAGCTCCCGCCGCAGCCCGAGGCGCCCAACCCTCAGTCCGTGGCCCATTTCATAAACCTGACCACCCTGGTGAACTCCATTGCTCCCCTGGGCAACCAGATCACAGAACAGCACCCCCTGAGCTGGAGGTCAGTGCCTCAGACTGATGTCCTGCAGCCCCCGGCGCCGGCCGCGCCGCAGCAGCCGGGCCAGCAGCCGGTTCAGACAGAGCAGCAGCAGCAGCAGATGTACAGCTACTAATTTATACTTGGGGAGGTGCTGGCGTGGACGGTGCTCAGAGACACAGAGCCACACGGACCTTTGGAAAATTTCTAATAGGATTGTTTGCTGGATACCAAACAGAGCTGGGAAAATGTTTATACAGTGAAATTTAAGCTGAAATTGGCAGATCACCCTGCAGCGCCCCGGTCGGAGATTCTCACGCTGTCTCTAGACCTTGCACTGTCTTTAAAAAATAACAGAAAAGAAAGAAATCTCACCACAACTTTAGCAGCCCCTTGCAGTTGTGCACTAAGATTGAGTTTTGACAGGTGCATCATCACACACCTTAACCAAAGCAGGGAAATCCTAAATTTTGCAGCACTTGTGGTGTACAAAAACCCTTTCAGCCATACCATGTCACTTCTTTCCAAGTCTGGAAATGACATCTGAAGACCTTGTTCACAGTGGGTGGAATGTCCTTGTGGTCAGTCGGTAGAGACTGAAATGTGAAGACACAAAGGGGCAAAACAAGAATTGTCTTTGTTTCTTATCTTCTTTAGGTCTTGTATCTAACAACATCGGTAAAGTAGGTGGAATTTGGGGTTTTGGGGTGGGCATGAGTGTGGTGTGGAAAAAAATATTACCAATTATTTCCATTTTAGTCATGGGAAAAACCCTGTACCCATCAGACAGCATTAGTGCTACTTGAGCCAGAGAGCTGGTCTAATGCTGAAGCAAACTTTCATGATCTTCTAATCAAGTTTCAATCAAACCAATTACAAACTGAAAGAAGAATGTGATACAGTTTTATGTAATTTTTCAAACCTGCTCTTTCAATCTTGCTTTTAGCTAATAGGCCTGAAGAGCAATCAGTCCCCTTTGATGAAGTTCAGGATGTGAATTTTTTTCAATTAGACTTATTTCATCGTGTAATAAACATTTGAGAAAGCATTCTTTTTATATATATATACATATACATATATATATATATAGCCTTTGTATTTTACTGTGTGTTCCTGGTGAGTATTTCTGTGAAAAACACTGTTACCAACACGATTACTTAATTTTTTCATCCCCATGTTTCCCCTTCTCACGGAAAAAAAAA
>VZUA01011053.1:12204-27056 GCA_013401035.1 Horornis vulcanius | reverse complement strand
ATATATATATATATATATATAAATGTTGTTGTTTGAAATCCTGAAGGGCAAAACCTGCTGTGGCTGAAGAATGAGGTTCTTTGGGGCAGCAGACTGAGCCACAGNGACTGCTGGGGATGCAAATCGTGGGTTGGGTCAAACTTTGCTGACAGTATCCCTTCATTTCATTCTCCATCCATGGATGTGCAGTCTGGACTTTTGCATGTCAAGAAGATAGTATTATTCCCACNCCTGAGGATAAAGCAGCTGCTGTGTCTGACAGTGAGGATGGATTGGTGGTTGTAAAAATCCTGTCTGTGCCTATGGTATTTATGAAAAAGTTGTATGTTTTAGCAAAAATATGAGTAGGAACGACTTCAGCTTTGAAAGTCTCTATTAACATGGACTACTTGACCCCTAAAGGTTGCCTTATAATCTTTACAACAAATCCTCTCAAACTATAAATGTCTGGATATTAAAATGAACCTCCAGTGGTTTTCTTGGTGCCATGGCTGTGTCCAGAGGCTTGGCATACCAGGCTTTGTGTAAAGCTGCAGGTCAGGGATAAGAAAGGATTTTCTGGTGACAGATTTTGTGTGTCAGAGGAGCAGAACTATTTTTATTTAAATGTCATCTGGTCTATAAAATACCTGCATGGGAAGGACCAGCATTTGATGGGACAAGGATGCATATCAGAAAGCAAGGTACCTTTTAGCAGTGTGAGAAAGAAAATTTTCATTCCCTGCTCACTTCTTCCTTCCTTAGGTACTTTTCACACAAATACTGTGAGATCCTGTGATTTTTTAGCCTCCAATATCCTAAGTACTGTTCCTGAATTATTTCAGCACTGGCTTGAGCTAGTTCAGTTTCTCCTCAGCTGTCCTGTCCACAAACACTTCTGTTTCACATCAAACCCACTGGGCAAGAGGAAGCCTGGTTTTATTTATGAAATATATTTTTTATGTGCTTGAAACTTTTTTTTCCCCCTTGTGTTTGGTGCCTAATTGGTAAAGGCACATTATGTTTGGGCAGGGTACTGTGGGAAAAAAGGGAAGGAAAGCAAATAGAGATCTCCTAGATTGAGTTGTTATGGTAAATGCAGATTTTTTACACAATCAGAGTTTGTTGAGACACATGTAAATGGTGATTAGGGGGAGGAAGAGGTTTTTTGCCTTAGCAGAGCAGATGGACTCTTCTGTTGATACTACTGACAGTGGCATTTGTGCTGCATTGACTCAACCTGCATCATTTTAACACGTGATTTCCTGTTTGATAGGAGTTGCACTCAGAGGAAATCAACCTTTAGAGACCTCTCTGGCTTCACAAAATCTCTATCCTAATGTAATGCCCTGTTTTCCTGGACCCTTGTGGGGTTTGGCATCCCTCCCATGCTACCTGGCCTCAATAACCTCATCCAGGCAATAGGATCTTATGCCAGTGGTTGATTCCAGGTGATTTTCAAAGGAATGATCCTGCAGTAAGTGCTTGCATGCTGGTTTTCACCTAGAAATGTCCCTCTTCAGTCTCTCAACATCCCCAAAATCATAGAACAGCCCAGGCTGAGAGGCACCTCAGAAGATGATTGATCTGGTCCAGCCTTTTTTTGGGGAAAGGGAGCATAGGTGATAGAATCATAAAATCATCATTATCCAGCATCCTGGCTCATTGCATCTTTTAAACCTCCACTGACACAACTCTGGGAAGGTTGTTCCAGTGGGTGATGGTTCTTACTGTAGAAATTACCTTAAATAATGTTCAGGAGAGGAAAATGTAACCACTGGAAAAGCTTTGGATAGGCCAGGCAATAGAAAATTCTCTAAAAGCTGATCTTCCCTGAGCTCTGTTTTGAGACAGGATTGTGACTTCTCCATAACCCTTGCTGTGATGCCATCATCTCCCAGCCTGATATTATTATTACTTCTGTTATTAACATCCCTATGAGAAAACATACCTTGGGTGTGCTGCACCATGAAAAAAAAAATCCAGAACAAATTACTCTGTTTGCTTTTTTTTTGTTTCAAATAGTTTTTGGAGACCTTGGAAATTGCTGCCTTTTCAGACAGAGCTTCCCTTGGACAAGCAGTGACTGCTCTCCCAACTAAGCCTTTTCCTGGTGAATACCAAAGTTGTACTGATGCTGTTTTCAAACTGCACAAGAAATAAAACCACTCCATAAGGGATGTGCAATCTAAATCTCCTCTGCCAATTTGTTCCCTGCCTTTTCAGCTGTAGGATGTGAAGGCTTTATTGTTTTCAGCCACGTGTTGGTGGTTTTTGCATAACAACTGTTCAGTCACAAACTGGAATTACTTTGAGCCAAAGGAGTGATGTTGTGTGGTGTTCTGTGTATTGTCATTGTTTATTGCTAAGACTATTATTTAATTGAATGCTGTCTGTGGCACACTGGGCTCTGAAGTAAAGGAGCATCGAGGTACAGAACCCTTTCTCTGCCAGTGTTATTCTTTACTGTTCCTTAATTAAGATAGCAAACATTTTTTTTTTCCTTCAAATCTCTCAGATTTGCCCCAAAACCAATAAGATTTACCCTCATCCCATGGAACTTTGTACATCCCAAATTATAGAAACATGGGGCAGCACCCTAAAATATTTATTCTGTAGCTTGTTACTGGTAATAACAGAAAGCAGAAGAGATTGAATCTCTCATGGTTTCTATGCTGAGTTCTCTTAGGAGAATTGACTGTATCAAGTGTTATTACACTTTCTAAAACTTTTTTTTTTTTTGCTTTGTCGTTGTGAAAAGTGAGTATTTTTGCAGTAACCCACCAGCCTCTCCTGCCAGCCTAACCAGCCACATTTCTGTACTTTTACTGTTCCAGAGATGGTCTGAAGTTAACATCCAGGTAACAGCTGGATTTATTTCAAGAGCTGAATTCCCTGCCAGTTTGTCAGTGATTTTTTTCTGCATACACAAAGATGTCTCAATTTCTCATCTGGAAAACCAGGAATGGAATAAATACCACGCATCCAAGGGACAGTCATATCCAAACTATAGGTACCCCATGCAAATGCATGGGATAAATTCCTTTGTGAATTCTTGGCCAGTGATGAGATCTCCTTGCTGCTCTTAGCAGTAATAATTCTGTCACTCCTTATTCCTGCTGGCCTGACATTAATTATTGATTTGGGTGTACCTGTTGGAAACTCTTAAACCCTTGTATTCTTGGCCCTCTCAGAGTTGGCCTCATCTGTAAAAGGAGATGAACCTGGGAGGAGGATCTGCTCATCCACACCACGATGCACAGCAAAGCTCTGCTTGAAAAGCAGTTTTGGAGACAGACATGCAGCCAGGTGACTTGAATCTCTGAGATCAGTTACCAAGGTTTGTTTCCACACAGGGGCTTTTGCCCCACAGCAAACCCAAAATCTCATGGTGGCAGCAGGATAAAGGAAAAAAAAATTCTATCGTATTTCTCATCAACTTGTCTTGATTGTCTTGAGTTTAGATTCTGCCCTGTTCATGGCAGGAAGCTGTTACAGAATCAGTGCAGCCTGGGCTGGAAAGGATGTTACTTGCCCTAAGATGCTTTGGGAAAGCTCTTCTGGATTTATTTTCCCTCCTGGGTGCTGCAGGGCTGTTCTGTGTCTGTACTGTTGCCATCTCAGTTCAGACAGGATTCTGCAGTAGAATCTTAAATCACAGAATGGCTCTGTTTGGAAAGGACCTTAAAAATCATCCAGTGCCACCCCCTGCCATGGGCAGGGACACCTTCCACCATCCCAGGTTGCTCAAAGCTCCATCTGACCTGGCTTTGGACACTTCCAGGGATTCAGGGGCAGCCACAGCTTCTCTGGGAACTTGTTCCAGTGCCTCACAGGGAAGAATTTCTTCTTAATACCAAACCTAACCCTGCTTTCTTTCAGTTTAGGGCCATTCCCCTTTGTCCTGTCACTACACAGCCTTATAAAAAGTCCTTTCCAGCTCTCCTGCACAGCTGATGGTGGCTGAAACGTTGGATCACTCATCCAAAGAGTCCAAGCTCACTGTTGTTAAATTCCCAATATCAGAGCAGAAAGTGTCCTGGGAATTTCAGTGTCACCCCCAGAGTAAGAATTCCATCAACATTTGGGGTGTAATGCCCTTGTATTCCTGCTTTATCCAGGAGCTGTGTTGGCCAGTTACAGTGCCTGGTTAGTTGCTGACACCTCTGAAAAGCTGATTATTGGGTGCAATGTAGAGCAGCTGATATGAAAAGCAGGAAAAAACTACTGGGTTTGGAGGTTTTTCAGTCCTAATATCTTTGAGTGCTTTCTCGTGGGGTGTTTTTTTTTGTGCTTTTTTTTTTTTTTCTGTTTACTTGCAGGTTTTGATTCTGGAAAGTTTTTAAAATGTCCCAGAAGTGTAGCAAAGAAAAAAAAGAAAAAAAAAAAAAAGAGGTAGTAATGGCAGAATGAGGAGTTAAAATTAGGAGAAACAAATGATGCTGACTTTCCACAGGTTCCCACCTTCTCCTGCCCAGCTGAGCCTTGGCTTCCTGCTGTGAAGGGTGATGGAAGCTCAAGGAAGGAGGCAGCACAAGCTCTGGCTCGTTTGCCAGAGTTGTGGGATTGATGTGCAGGGTGTTGCTAAGGAGAGCAGCCAGCCCTGCCAGCCTTCCCCTCGAGCCTCCTGCTCATCTCAGAGCCTCTCCCAGCACAGAGCTCGGGGGAACCTCAGGGTCTGCAGGACTCACATCTTTCATGTTTAGGGAATGTAAAATCACAGAATTCTTTTAGGCTGGAAAAGACCTCTGAGATCGAGTCCCAGCTGTGCCTGATGCCCACCTTGTCCCCAGCCCAGAGCTCTGAGTGCCACCTCCAGCCCTTCCTGGGACACCTCCAGGGATGGGCACTCCAAAACTCCCTGGGCAGCTCTTCCAGTGCCTGAGCACCCTTTCTGTGAAGGAATTCTGCCTGATGTCCAACCTGAGCCTCCCCTGGCACAGCTTGAGGCCTCTTGTCCTGTTCCTGGTTATCATAGAATGGTTTGGGTTGGAAGGGACCTTAAAAACACCACCCAGTGCCACCCCTGCTATGGCAGGGACACCTCCCACTGTCCCAGGCTGCTCCAAGCCCCAGTGTCCAGCCTGGCCTTGGGCACTGCCAGGGATCCAGAGGCAGCCACAGCTGCTCTGGGAATTCCATCCCAGGGCCTGCCCACCCTTAGAGTCAAGAATTTTTTCCTAAAATCTAAACTAACTAAACCTACTCTCTTTCAGTGTGTACCCATTCCCCCTAGTCCTGTCACTGCAGTGCCTCGTGAATTGCCCCTCTCTGGCTTCCCTGCAGCCCCTTCAGGCACTGGAAGCTGCTCTGAGGTCCCCACACATCCTTCTCCTCCCCAGCCTGAACAACCCCAACATTCTCAAGAAAAGGATTCAAAACTGGGGGGCAAAGAGGGGCCTGAGGGGCAGCGAGGCACATTGGAAGTACAGCTAAAAAATACATGAGGGAATAAAAGCTCAGCCTGCTGTGCTGAACTGATGGCAGGCTGTGGAGGGCTGCTCACTGATCAGTGAATTACTGCACAGGGAACAGCATTGCTGTGTGCTCAGTGTGCAAATTCACCCTAAATTAAAACTCAAAGGGTTGGATTCACACCCTGGCCTTGATGTTATGTGCAGCAACACGCAGAAAGCAAGCAGTGAGATGCTCAGTGATAAGAGAATGAAGGAGGCCCACGTTTCATGGCTTTTGGGAATTGTGGAAGGGAGGTTGTGAGCAGTTTTCTCAGGGGTGATTGTCCTTTCTCACGCACAGAATAAACCCTGTGATGCCTGCACACAAGTCAGGCACAGGGCAGTTGTCAAGGGGGTGACACTGGAGTAAAGGGGGGCATTACAATCAAAAAAACCCTTTTAAAATGTTAAATCAGCTCATTACAGGAGAGGGTGGGGAAGTACTAACCCTGGATCCTTGCTCTGCCAAGAGAGACACAAAAGAATGGCTCTCAGTCTGTTATACTGGCTGGTAGATAAAAAATAATAAATAAACTACATGCCTACACTCCCTATTCCCTTCTCTCCACATCAATGCCCTGACCCTAATCTGAGCTTTCAAAGGAATAAATGCCCTTGTCTGAGTGACACACAGATGGCCCTTGTCCCCTCCTTAGGGAGTAAAATTAAGGATTGCTGAACTGCAAATATGGGTGCATAGGTGGGGGGTGTTTGGGCAGGAGTGGGTTCGTTTGGGGGGCTCTGTGTGGGTCTTTAAAAGTAAAGAATAGCTGTTTTATTGCCCTCCTGTGAAGTCCACGCTGAGGCAAACAGGTTTTTGCTGAAGAGGCTGGAATCAGTGACAAAGCACCATTTTTGAAGATTAAAGAAAAAAAAACCCCAAAATCTTATATTGCATAACCAAAGCGAAAAATTGGAAACTTTGTCCTGAAGGCAAATGCACCCATTTCTCATTCCCTCTCCTCCCTTTTTCACTACTTTTTTTCCCATGAAGTACATGCAAATCTCGACATGCTCTAAGTTTTCCTCCAGGCATGATATAGTTGTGTGGTTATTTAAGGAGTGGGCTGAACAGAGATATGAAGTGTTCCCAGCTTGGAAAAAGAGTGCTCTGTTTACTGCTGTTGTTTTAAAGTCGTGCACTCAGCCCTGAGAGCATTTGTAGGTAGTAAAGGGGATAGCTGTCATTCTAATTACACAAAATACACATTTCCTTCTTAATTTACTTTGTCTTCTCACAGTACTGCCACTGTTTCTGAGTCTGCCTACTTGGAAAGGCATCTAGAAATTAAGTTGTAAGCATTTTCTCAAAATGAAGGGTGGTTTAAGGAGTAATTCAAGTAGAGCAAGAACTCGCTGTTATCAATTAATGCTTGAAAGAAATCACAAATTCTGGTTGCACAGGACACTTATCAGTCTGGAAGTAGCAAATCAATGTGTGTGGTCTGTGCTTGGCTGCAAATCCTTCCAGAATCCTTCCAGCTCTCCATTGCCTTTAAAGGTGCTTGTGTTTGGGGTGAAAATAGTGGGGTTGAGCCTGAACAGAAGCACAAACAGAAGGATTAGAGGGTGGGTGGGGTGGAGAGAGAAGGGGGAAGAGGTTTGGGTGTTCAGGTGGGATGTGGAGACCAGGAAAGGGGATGTGAGAGGTTCAGGTGGGATGTGGAGACCAGGAAAGGGGATGTGAGAGGTTCAGGTGGGATGTGGAGACCAGGAAAGGGGATGTGAGAGGTTCAGGTGGGATGTGGAGACCAGGAAAGGGGATGTGAGAGGTTCAGGTGGGATGTGGAGACCAGGAAAGGGGATGTGAGAGGTTCAGGTGGGATGTGGAGACCAGGAAAGGGGATGTGAGAGGTTCAGGTGGGATGTGGAGACCAGGAAAGGGGATGTGAGAGGTTCAGGTGGGATGTGGAGACCAGGAAAGGGGATGTGAGAGGTTCAGGTGGGATGTGGAGACCAGGAAAGGGGATGTGAGAGGTTCAGGTGGGATGTGGAGACCAGGAAAGGGGATGTGAGAGGTTCAGGTGGGATGTGGAGACCAGGAAAGGGGATGTGAGAGGTTCAGGTGGGATGTGGAGACCAGGAAAGGGGATGTGAGAGGTTCAGGTGGGATGTGGAGACCAGGAAAGGGGATGTGAGAGGTTCAGGTGGGATGTGGAGACCAGGAAAGGGGATGTGAGAGGTTCAGGTGGGATGTGGAGACCAGGAAAGGGGATGTGAGAGGTTCAGGTGGGATGTGGAGACCAGGAAAGGGGATGTGAGAGGTTCAGGTGGGATGTGGAGACCAGGAAAGGGGATGTGAGAGGTTCAGGTGGGATGTGGAGACCAGGAAAGGGGATGTGAGAGGTTCAGGTGGGATGTAGCAACCAGGAAAGGGCAATGTGGGAGGTTCAAATAAAATATAAAAACCAGGAAAGGGGATGTGGGAGGTTCAGGTGGGATGTGGAGACCAGAAAAGGGGATTTGAGAGGCCCAGGTGGGATGTAGAGACCAGAAAAGGGGATTTGAGAGGTTCAGGTGGGATGTGGAGACAAAGAAAGGGCAATGTGGGAGGTTCAAATAAAATATAAAAAGCAGGAAAGGGGATGTGAGAGGTTCAGGTGGGATGCAGGCAGAAGGAAGTGGGATGTGAGTGTTCAGCTGGCATGTACAGACAAGGGGAGGCTGTGCCATTATGGACAGGAGGATTTCAAAGGCTCTCCCACAGTTTTCCCTCTGCTGGTTTTTGCCTCGGGTCCTTGGGATATTGTGGATCCTGGCGTTGGTCAATTAGAATAATTATAACTTGAGATATTTTGTTCCAGTGGTATTAATGCCATGGCTGGAATAACTTTAATAAAGTTACTTGACCACGGATTATTTAATGTGCAGCATAAACACCACTCTTCCTGCCTTTCCCTCTGTCTTTAGGGATGCCAGGATTTCCTGTTTCAAGGGAAAAAGGTTGGTTGTAGAAGTTTGGATTGAACTGTTACAACATGAGGAGTGTCCCACTTGGAGTAGCAGACCGTCATTTCTCTGGGAAGCTTTGCAGTATTTCACTTTTTGGTGGGGGAACACTTCCAGGGGGGTATTTTTGGCAGCTGGAAGTACAGAGAGTACCAAGCCAGCGGCGTGGATGTTTCCTGTTTAACACGGTGGAGTTGGCACAGCCATTCCTGCACGTTTCCCCACTTTCCCACTGGCTTTTTTCAGCCCGGAATTCTGTCAGCACCCACGTTTTTTAATCAGCGCGATCAGCACGAGCATCAGGCAAGACACAGTCAGGCTTTTACACCGGTGCTTGAGGCTGCTGGGCAGGGTTTGTCTTCCAGATCTGCATGAGAAAGTGAAGCGCCTCCTCCCAGCTGCTGTTGCCATCCTCCTCCCCAAGTCTGCCCTGAGATCCCTCAGCTGATCTGCTCAGAGCCTCCAGAACCCTAAAAACTAATGCCGAGTGCTGGGAATAAAGCAGCTCAGGGAGTGGTTCTCAGAGCAGCTGATCTGGCAGATCTTTGGAGCTAGTAACACAGGGGAGAGGAGGGAGGTGGAAAACCACGGAGAATGGGCCAGAAGAATTTTTTTTTAATGAAGTTTGCTAATGTTGTATCTGTTCAGAGTAACAAAAAACCCCCCATTGGAACAGTTTCACATTGATTTACATTCCTGTGGCTTCCTTTATACAAACACGCACCCAGCTGGGCAGAAAACTGATTTCTCTCTATAACATTCCCCCTCAAGAACCAGCTTTCAGCTGCAAATCCCCCCCTTTTTTTTTTCTTTTCCTTTCCATCAATTTTCTCATCAATTTAGCAGCTGTGCCAATTCCAGAGCTGCCCTGAGAAGAGGAAAAGGGAACCAGCCCTGTTCAGTGGGATCCCACTCTGGTGTCAGTGACTGGAATTTCACTCCTGGTAATGGTTGCTTTGGCTTTCTGTGTGGAAAGAGGTTTTACAGCCCTGCCATGGAGTTAAATTTAAAAGAAAGGCACCCTCAGCAGATATTTGGGATGGTGATCACAGGACTCCCTACCGTGTGGTTGTAATGAAAATGTTACAACTTGTGGCTTTTGGCAAGGTGTAAATGTTTGCAAAATATGGCTTTAGATACTTAAAATAAATAAAGTATCCAGTAATTAAAAAAAAAAAGAAAATTCCAAACAAAACAAAAAAAGCCAACCAAAAAACGTCCATGCCATTGAGGAGACCGTAAATCTTGACTTCTATTTTTACAAGAGAAACTCACAGAAATGTAATATAACTAAAACTTTTGGGCAATGGCCCCAGGAAGCAAATTTAAGAACACTGGGTTGATGCAGCCAGGTGGGAATGGGAAGAATGCTGCTTTGTAGGGGAATGCATGGAGGGATTTTGCCATCACACTGGGGAACACTTGAAGGAGCAGGGAAGAGCTGGTCATTCCTACCTCACCTTTCACACTGATGCTCTGGGAGAATATTCCAAGACTAGAAGGGAATTCTGACTTCAGTCCACCTGGAAAATAACACTGATTTTCAGTTTACCTGCACCTGAGCTTTGGAAAGCCCCACCTGCATGAAGCCCTTCAACAAGATTTTATACCTGGTTTGTTTTTTTTTTCCTTAATCCCTGGTTATCCTGGGTTTTTGTTTGTATTGACAATTATTATGAATATGAAAAGACAGTGGGGAGGTGATGTCATGAGAACTTCTGCTGAGGTTTTCTTTTCTAAGATTTCAGGGCCTCAGCAGGTGCAGATTTTAACAAATTGTTTTTAATGGCAGAGTTTTCTTCCCTTTCAGGGATAGGAATTTTAAGTTTAAATCAGGATTTGTACGAATCTTTACAGAAAAAGGGAAACTTTTATTGTTTCTATGTCTCAATACACTGGTGTTATCATGATGGCTATTGTATTTTACAGTTTTTAAATGGTATTAAATGTACTCAAAAAGTAAACAAAAAAATCCGATTCTGCAGAAAATTACAGGCAGACTCTGTGGATGTAATAGCAATAATACACCAGACTTTTTAATATAGCTGGTTTGGCTCTTGTGTATCCTGCTCTTTATTCTTAACACTGTAATCAAGTGTAATTACAGGTGTAGACATTTTAATTAAAGGTGAATGAGTTTTAATTAAAGGTGAAAAAAGTAGAATTGGACCAACATTAACAATGTCTCTGTGACCTAAGCTGAAGAGGGTCATAGTATATACTTAAGAAAACACTGATTTTTTACAAAATTTTTCCTACTGAGTCTCTGAAGTGCCTTTGTGCAGAAAGTTGTGCTTTTAAGGTGCAAAGCACTCAGGTGTTGCTGCATTTGTGGGACAGTGGGAGATCTGGTTGCCACTGAGATCTGCAAGTTTTATTGGGTGCATTATCAGTAGATAGCAATTAGCAGCTTCTCTACCAAGGCTGCTCACAGAGTATGAAGTTACTACACTTAGGAGGAGTTTGTTGGCAGAATTGTGATGTGAAATTCTTGACACTGGCGTTTTCTTTTCCTTTCCCAGCTTCAGCATTCTTTGGATTTGGCTCACAACGGGGAGGTTTTTTGCTCACCCCTGGAAAACGTGTCCCACTGTCTTTGTAACACGAGATTGTCACAGGAGCAAAGCCAAAAATGAAAACCCCTGGGACAGATCACCCCGAGAGGGTGTGGAGCTCCCTGCCTGGGGATATTCCAGCTCTGCCTGGACACAGCCCTGTGCCCTGTGCTCTGGGATGGCCCTGCTGGAGCAGGGAGGTGACACCAGATGAGCCACTGGTCCCTCCCTTGCGGTCCCTCCCAACCTGACCCACTCTGTGACATTTGCATAACATTTGTGACCTTGCATTCAAGTTTTCTTTCTCTTTCCTGCGACTAAAATGATCTTTTTTGACAAAGATGCAACTTCTATGTTTTAAGGGCACATGTGAAAAACTTTAATAGACCCAGTTCAGTGTTAAACCTGTTTGTAGCCAGAGCTAGAGTTTATTTTTATGGTTGGTCTGAAAAAAGGGCAACAAAATCTGATGTTTCCTTGGTTAGTTGGGAAATGTTTGGGATTTTTTTCTTTGCTCAAAGAGAAATCAGCCATTTGTACCCAGCTGCTCATGTAAGTTTGATGTTCAAGCACTGCCAAGATTAGTTTTCAACTAAAAATGGTTTGTGCCTTGACCACTTTTTAATGTCCTGTGTTAAATAAAATCATTAATCCATTCTGTGCTATTTCTGTACCAAGTAAACCAAGACAACAGCAGTTGCTATATTTTTATTAACAGTGTTAACATAAATACTGATGCCTATATGATTTTTTTTCCCCTGCATCTTGAGGGTGTTCACTCCTGATCAGAAGTGGCTTCACGTTGATATGACATTTTAGGGTAGCACCTTCTGTCCCTCCTCTGCTCAGAACCCCAGTGATCATTAGCTTTGTCCCCATGAGTTTGATGACATTTCCTTACCATCCCCCTTGGTGTAACTCTTGAGCAAGATAGTTCTTAGAGAGAAAAAAAAAAAATAGTGCAGGAAAATTGTTTATCTGGGCTACAAGAATTTTTTTCGTGTTTTATGAGTTTTGCTCTTTCCTTTAAGTGATACAACTGAAAAAAATAATGGCAAAGAAGAAACAACTGAACTGAGTTAAGAAAAACTGTGAAATTGAACAATTTTGCAAACCTCATATGGACAAATCTGATGTTGGTTTTGAAACAGTGAACTACTAATCAATACAAAAAAATTGTTTTCAGAAGCCTTTGATAATTTTTTCCTTATGTCTCTCTATGTCTTTCAAAGATTCATAGCTTATCATCCTTAAATCCCATTCTCTATTATCTATGATTTTTTCATATCAACATTTGTGATCATTTTAATGACATAAGCTGTTTGTTAAGAACAAACACTAACGAGGATGAAAATATTTCCATGCAAGGCCATGTCAGACCAAAGGGTGGTGCTTTACAAAGATATTTTATTTCTCGTGTGCATCATATTAGAATTAGAATCAGTGTGATATTGGAGTATTTATTATCAGTGTTCATTGAAGTAAATATACTGCAATCACTCCTGTTTTCTGATGGTGCCTACAGTCCATGCTCTGCTTTACTAAACTTTTCCTTACTGGGTCTAAAATCATTTCCAGTTTCCTCTTAACACTGCAGATAGGACAACTAAAAACATCCTTTTTACCCTAAATTTAGAATATCACTGTTCATATCATGCTCTGATACCTCTCTTTTCATTAATTTTTCCTTAAATGAAATAAGGAATGACATAAAAATTCTGTTTATAGAGAGAGGTAGTTCTGTTCTCAAATCAATCTGTGAGAACCTCTAAATTTTTTTATTTTATTTTTATAAAATGGATTGCACATGCAGTACCCCACTGTCATCTTTTTAAACCTGTAAGCCTAAGCATATAATACAGATAATTGTTTATGATAACTTTTGGATTGTCTGCTTATTTTGATTACAAACTATTGTTACAAACATTGTTGCTGTTATCTGATGTCTGATATCTTACAGGAATGATATTTCTTGCAGTAGTTTTTTTGATACTAATGCCCTTTAATGCACACCAATCAGTCTTTACTCACACACTGCCATGATTGGTCTGTTTATTTTAAAAATTAAGAAGGTTCAGAAAAGCTTCAAAGCCCTCAGAACTCTGCTTTGCTGTCTCTGTCACTAAGCACAGTCTTTGCTTGAAAAATAAGCTTAAACCCCAGCTAATTGATTTAATATTCCAATTCTTTGTATTTGTCAGTGGGCTGATGGAATCCCTGAGTCCACAGCATTCTGCAAAACCTTTTTCATGCCTGTTTTTTCAAGTTCCAACTATGTAGTGACTTTTATTAATTAAAAGAATGTTTCCCAACTTAGTAGGCAGGCTCCACCAGCCCCAGGAGGGGGGCAGGGCACACTGTGAAAGAGGAGAACTTTCAGGGCAGGGAAAACTCCTTCCCTTTCCCACCTGCCTGCAAATCTGTTCCCACCATGCTGGAACCCTGGGCACTGAGAATTTTGGACACTCTGTGCTGGCAGGCACTGACCCCTGAGCAAACCCTGCATTGACCTGAGGCTGTGGAGAATTTTGGAATTGAGTGATAGCACTGGGATTGTGGGTGTGGAGTTTGAATAGAAGTGTGTGATATCACATGGTGGAAAACTTAAGAGTTTAAGGGTTTAGAATATAGTAATATATATAAAAAGCATGGTAGAGGTTTTAGGATGGAGGCTGAATCCTTCTTTTTCCACTTCTCCTTCATGGGTCTGGGTGGGATTTTGTAATTGGGTAGAAAAATCCTCATTGTGGGCCATGGGTGTTTGGTTATTGAGATAAAAGTAAAAATAATTTAGGTGTCATTTCATAATTGGACAGTTTGTGCTTAAAAGACCTTGGAAAGAGTTAGAGACAGAGCCATTTTTCACTTTGTTAGCTAGAACTCACAGTTTATGAGTCTGTAACAAGGATAAGAATTAATAAACATCTGAGTCCGAACACACACTCTTTGAAAAATCACCCATGCAGCTCCCGTTGACACCTGTGGTACCTCTCACTGTGTCAGGTTCAGTTTCCTCACAGGAAAATCTTCTGACTCAGGCAGCAGCCCCCAAAAACTTCGCTCCTCTGCTGTTGACACATAAAGAATACTTAAGAAAGTTCCATTGAAACACTCAGAGTTTTGGTGCCAATGAATTAAAATGACTTTAAGCCCCGGATGGTTGCTCTGATTAAGAGGTGAAGTGGTTTTCCATGTGTCTAGCTCAATATTTTAGTTTACTCACCTTTATGTGCCTCTGTGTTTCCATAGACACAGGACCTTGGATTTCTCAGATCCTGTTTCAAGCCCTTCCGAGGAAATAAGGGCTTGTCTGCCTCAGGGAGCTGTTGTGAAATACACTGGAGTGTGAATTTAAAATGCAGCAGTTTGCCTGCATTAACTCCTTGTGGGAATGCTCTGTTCTGCACACAGAATGCTCAGCAGCCTCCTTTAATCCACTCTGCTGAGATTAGAATGACTAAAACCAGGCAATCCTAAATAAAATAGGGTTTTTACAATTATGTATTTTTCATTAAACAACCTGAATGATATTTACATTTTAATCAGCTGTTATCACCCTCGGGAGTTTCACCCATTTCCTGTCCCTGGTGTTTGATTTGGTTGAAAGCAGTTCCTTGCCTCAAATTCGGTGTGTAGCCTCACAAAGTTGTGCCAGCACAGCAGAGAGGCTGAGGACAAATTGCTGGGAAATGAGGGGAGCACTTTGAATCTGGACTGCTGGCAGCACCCTGCTTAATGGCACCCTGTTGATTTTTCATCTTCTTTTCTGTTGTTAGAGCTGGGATTAAATGCTCCAGAGATGCAGTTCATGTTCAGACTCAGATGTTTAATTCTTATCTATGTTACAGTCTCATAAGTTGTGAGTTCTAGCTAAAAAAGTGAAAAATGGCTCTGTCTCTAACTCTCTACAAGC
>VZUA01011051.1:15121-26278 GCA_013401035.1 Horornis vulcanius | reverse complement strand
CATCTGTCCTGAGATTTATGATTAATTACATCTGCTGGGAGAAAGGAATATGGACATTTTTTCTTTCCAACTGTTTTTTAGTGAACTCAGCTGATTAAAAAATGCATGTAAGTTCCTACAACCAAACAAAATTCCCTTTGCTAATTGTGAAATAAGTGGATTTTCCAGTAGGCTGTATAATCCTCTGCTTGTGGAAATATGATGTAAGTAATCACATAGCACTGATGTTATGAAGAAGAGCTCTTGGCATTTGCTGAACAGTATGGCTAAAATGTCCTTTTCCAGGCTAATCTGTGAAGCAGTGTGAACAAAGTAATCAGATTGAGATGAAAAAGTTTAAGTGGATCATCAATATGACAGAAAAGGTTTTGAGAACACTTCAAAAGATGGAAGAGAAGGGTATATCTTCTATTTCAGTTTTTAATCTTAGTGAATTCTATTGTGCTTGTCTGAAAAGTGACACATTATTTTTCACAAGGATTCCCAAGTGAACCCAAAGTTGTGTGCTAATACACTAAAATCAAATAAGGTGGCCAGTTTTTGTGTTTCATATAAACTGGAAATGAAGTTGGTTAAAAAAAATGATAAAAGTGTTCTGTTAATCAGGGACTAAAGATTTCAGTGTTGAAAAGGAGTATTTTTGCCAGGAGTGAAACATTATAATGATTCTTATTAATTAGTTTAATACTTACTTTGAGGACATACAGGCAAGTGACATAAGCTATATATGTAACTATTATAAAAATATTAAATGAAATTAAAGACTTAAAGTATAACATTTATTTTAGAAATGCACAAACCCAAGAAATAGATTTTTCCCGTTAACAGGATCACAGTATAAAGAACACAGGTTTGAAAATAAGTGCCTTTTTCATTTACTTTGCTTTGGATCATGACAGAAACAAATGTCTGCTAATGTTACTTCTCCCAGTGTTTATTTTATTTAACAGTGGGGATGAATGGATCTCTCCTCAGCCTTCCCTGCAGATTCCCTGATGTAACAACTCTGTGTGTGTTAAATTCAAAGCCTTTGGAAATCACTGCCTGCCCTCAGTGGGCTCTGGGTCGGGTCCTGCTGTGACCCTGGCACCTCTTTGGCCAATTTGACTTTTCCATGCCTGAACTTGCCGCGGGATGTTCCCATGAATTTGATGGCATTTGAACAGAGAGATAAATTTCAATAGGCTCCAGGAGGAGTTGGAGTCACTGGAAGGAGCAGGGGCAGTTTCTTCCAGGTTTCCCTGAGCTCCTGGAGTGCATTAAATGCTGTTGATTTGCGGAGGTAAAAGGGATGGGAAGATTGTGGATTTTGCCATTTTCACCTAGGTTGTACTTCCTCATCTGGAAGTCAAATCAGGCTTTGGAGTTCAATTTCGAGCGTCATGTTAAAAATGTACCTAAAAATTTTGCAGCTTTCCTAAGAACAAAGTTTCTTTCAAGTCACAGTACTTGGTTACCACATGTTAACCTACAGCAGAAAAGCCCAAACAAAGGACCTCAACCTTTTTTTTCTGTCAGCTGCTTCCCAACTTGCTGCTCTACCCCAGTGGTGCAACATCTATTTCCCTTAATGCTGCTAAATTGGTTTAGTCCCATGCTTTGGCTTCATCTACAGCTGTTACTTTATTCCCCAGGGGAACACAGGAAACCAGGAAAGTGTCACCCATTCTTTCCCAAACCCTCTGCAAGGTTTCAGCTTCATCTCTGTGGGTGTCCCCGTGGGGCAAAACCTTTGGAGAACAGCAGAGTTCTGTGCCACCAATCACCCTGTAAGGGTTTAGTTATTATTTAATAATAAGTTACATAAAATGATTGTGATTTTATTTCAGATTAGGCCTTCAGGTGCTAATTCCAGGCTGTAACGGAGCAGTGCAGGGAATAAATCCAGCAATCTGCACTTCCCTCAGGGGATGCTGTGCCTGCCGCTCTCTTGCAGCAAAAGATGGGATTTTGCTCCAGTGCTATTTTTACAAGCTTAACTTTCTTGGTCTTTCCTGAAAACAGAGTTCCTTTCAGGGCAGCAAGTAGTAGAGGGATGCTGCTGTTTCATCCCCACGTGATCCATTTCAGCAAATGTGCAGTATTTGTAGAGTTGGTTACTATTCCAGTAGTTTGTGCAATGATGGAAACACAAATCATGGACATATTTCAATTCTTTTGCTTAGCCTCCTGCTACAAATTTAGTTCACATCCTCATTACTGCATGTATTTAATGTTGAGGTGAACACCAAGAAGTAAAGTAATTACATTTTCTTGGCCATCATGGACTATAGCATTGCAATTTTTTTGGTCTTCTACAGAATCCCCTTATAATCAGTTATTCCACTGGAAAATGCCAGTGGGATCTGGCATGTGGTACTGGTTTATAGTGCAGAGGTTTTTTAATGTTGATTTTTTTTCCTCTTGTTGTACAACAAGGCATTTGAATCTAATGATCTTACCTTGATTTCTTACTGTGTTTCTAATACCACTGTAAGGAGATCATGTCTATTCCAGAAGAAAAGAGGGGTAGAAGGTTCCCTAGGAAAATTGAAACTTAAACTCAGATGTCAGAGAGGATATAGACATTATAAGAGTGGGAACAGTTTAGCCTTTGAACAACTTCATTATGACTGAAATATGTTCTCAGTTATTTGACATTTAAGTACAGATGCCTTCTGCATGGGATGTGCCAGAACTCTGAAATTCTTTGTCATGCAGAAGGCTCAGTTACCAGGTTGCCAGAAGGTACAGCTCTGACTTAAATTTTATCAGTCAAACCTTGACCCCTATGCCAAAGACCTTTCATATTACAGAGGAATAAAAATTAACTTAGGCACATTTTTATTTTGTAAACATGAATCCCACTGATCTCTGCCTCTGGTGTTCATGGGCAGGACTGGTGATTTTTCTATACATTGCTCCTCACCACAGCTAGTGGGGCATTCCTGCCTGATACAGAATTTTTCATGGAGTAAATGTTACAGAATCAGTAGGACCTTCTTCTACCTTAATCCTTTCTAGTAAAAAGGTGTAAAATTCCATAAAGCTTTTAGAAGCACTAGTTGAAATTAGTATTGATGTAATGCAATAAGCCCTGTTTATGTTGTCTTTTTAAAATCAGACTTCCCTGACAGTGGGAGGTTCTAGCGAGCTCACAGGTTATTTTATTCAGCCTGTTTACTAGGAATGAAAATGTGTTTGGTCACAGACAGGGATACATTTGCATTCTGGTCCCACTCTCAGGGATCCTTTAGTGCTTTACCCTTCTGTTTGGCAGTTGTCCATCTGCAGAGGACTGTAGTGATATTTGGTACTCTACAGACTGCCCCATCCCTAAAATTTATCTGTCTTCCTTACTTCTCTGCTGAAGTTAAACTCCATAATCCCAGCACTACTCCAGCTAAGGCTGCCCTCAGCCTTCACAGCTGTTGCTAGTTTTTATTGCTGCTTGTGGCAAATCCAGCCCAGCAAATCCTCTGGCTGTCTTGCTCCCCGCTTGGGATCCAGTGAGTGCCTTTGGAGTTTGGTGCATTTTCCTTAATGAAACCCAAAAAGGATCCACGAGCAGATGGGGGTTATTGACATCCCCACAATGCTTCTTTCTCTTGCAGCTCCTCAGCCACAGGTGCTGCTCAAGTGCAGCTCCTTGTCCATTTTAGGTCCATCCCTCTGGGAGAAAGTTCTCTCCCAGGAGAGCTTTTCTGTGGATGTGACAGACCTGTGAGGAAACTGTGATGTCCCAGACACTCTGTAGTGCCTCTGGGATAGGGATGGCTCCAGCAAAGCTGACACAGGCCTTTCCTAGAAATACTGGAGCCAAACACTGGCTTAGTCACTTTCCTGTGGAATAAAATATGAGAAGGAATTGTGGGCTGGCAGATCTGGGGGGTGTGTGCACCTGAACCTGCTGCAGCTTTGTGTGAGGGGCACTTTAGAGTCATCCAAGCCAACATGGATCAACATTCCAGCAAGAACTCCTACTGTTCTATCTACCTGATGTTTTTTGAAATAATTTCTTTATTCTAGACCTAAAATTTGTGATATTCCTCTTGAAAGAACACAGCAGATACACAAGATGGGTGCTTTAAGCACTGCTTTGCATAAGTAAATTAAAAAAAAATAAATAATTGCTTCACTAAAATGAAACTTAACAAATAAAAGGTCTGTGACAGGATCTCACACATAAGCTCCACTCCTGCCACTGCATGAGCAATCAGGGCTTATAAAGCAGTAGGAAGCAGATCTGAGTGTCCAGGGTTCAAGTGCCTGTTTGGGCACCACTTGTTGCAGCAAGGGGACTGTGACAGGTCTTTTTAGGCTCCCTGATTTCAGGGCAAATGTGGCACAGAAAAAGGAATGGGTACAGTGGAGTGCCTGAAAAAGAAAATCACTTTAATAAGAAATAAAATAGGGACAATGCCCAGAAACCGAACAGAGTATGAGGACAAATGTGGGTCTGATTTTCTGAGTCTGTAAAGTTTTCAGCCTGTCAGTAGCTGATTTTTCTTCCCTTGGAAGATTTCTTCCTTCAAGAACAAATCCCTGTAAATAACCATAACATTTCTAAGTCTCTCATAACAATTCCTCTCCCAGGTGTTGTTTCTATTATTTAACCAATGGAAAGAGGTTCATTTTACAGACCAATCTTGCTTTCTTAGCAAGCATGCTATAAAAGGCTGGGTGAATTGAAAATAAAGCCTTTCTGATCTTCTAGCTTGGAGTCAAGCTCTTCATTGAGTGTCCAACAGTGACAAGCAGAACTCCAAAAGACCAGAGACAAGGGAGGAGTGACAATAGATAGACTTGGGGGTGGATGGTTCTGGAAGCAATGCCAATTACAGAACATAGAGAACCAATGGGGGAACAGAACTTGGCCTCTGTAGTCCTGAGTTTCAAGCCTGGTTTTGTTGATATTAAAAAGGGTTCTTTCCCAGGCTTTCTTCTGGTAAACAGAAGAACAATGTTTTGTAAATATAAGAATGTTTACATTTTTTCTTATAGGAGGGACCTTCTTCTGATGTCCCTCTGGGATGATCAATTGGTAGAAAGGTTTTACCTTTTGTGTTACCAAACAAACTGGCCTCTGACTTTCTGTATAAAAGAGGAGGGCATCCCACAATAAAGGAGAACCCACTGAGCACTTTCTAAAGGAGCCTGCGTGTCTCTGGTTGATGTCTCTTGCCACAGGCCTCATTAACATAATTACTGCAAAGGCCCCTGGGAGGATGCTTCCAGCTCACCCTGAGTTCAACAAATGCCTCCCAGGGCTTAAGGCCAGGCTTGTCAGGGGTGAGATGTGGCTGGTCCTGTGCCTCTGCCAGGCTGGTGCCCACACTGCTGCACCAGGAGACACGGTGTGGTGGGGTGTGACCAGCAGTTCCTCCTTCCTGCACACTGCTGAGTGTCGCAAGAGACATTGACCAGAGACACGCAGGCTCCTTTAGAAAGTGCTCAGTGGGTTCTCCCTTTATTGTGGGATGCTCTCCTCTTTTATACAGAAAGTCAGAGGCCAGTTTGATTGGTAACACAAAAGGTAAACCTTTCTACCAACTGGTCATCCCAGAAGGACATCAGAAGAAGGTCCCTCCTATATGAAAGAACGTAAACATTCTTATATTTACAAAACATTGTTCTTCTGTTTACCTGAAGAAGGCCTGGGTAAGAGCCCTTTTTAATATCAACACAACCAGGCTTGAAACTCAGGACTACAGCTGAGCCTGGGGAGAGTCACAGAGAAGGACACAGGGCTGGGAATTGAATCAAACCCTGCAGGGGCAGAGGGAGCAGGAAAAAAGAGTCCTGCTGTTTAAGAACAAGGCAGAAAACGTGATTGAGCTGAAACTTCTCCACCCAGAAGGATTTTATTTGCCTTCCCCTGAGATCATTAATTAGCTGGGTTCATTGCTCCCTGAGCATCCCTGCTGCTCACACCTTCAGGAGCAGGGAAAGCACTAAAGCACAGCAGTTGGAAAAGGAGGGGAGCACAGTAAAGGACTTCCCTCTGCTAAAAATCATCCGTGTATTCCCCTGGGGGTGTGTGTGCAGCTGCATGCAGCTGCTGAGGAGATTCCTGCCAGGGCCAGAAAGGTGTGCTCAGCATCCCCCACAGCTGGGAAAGGCTGGCAGTGTTCTGGCACCTGTTTCCTCACTTGCTTTTCCTCCACACAAGACAAAGGAAACAAAAGACAAGTCAGGAGGATTTACCTAACCATTACTTTCTCTTCTAGTGTGGATGCTTTGCAATGATTTTTCCTTGAGAGCAGCCTACCTAACCCTGCCCTCACATCTTTCATTTTCACTCCACTGATCCCCCTTTAACTCTATATCCCATTAAGACAATATTTGCCATAGGAAGGAAACTGTAATTCAGCTTTCTGTAAGAGTGATTAATGCAGAACAGATTGGAAGCATATTGTTTTCATTAGGAAGCAGCTTCTGAGTGTTTCCATTTAACTTGCTGATTGCTGCAGTTGTTGCCATATGATAGAAAGTCTATTAGTCTCTGTGCCTCCTTAATTCAGCCCGATGATATAAAATGTTTGTGTTCTGACAATAGTGTCTATTACAATGACACTTCTAGCGATGATCCATAGTGGAAAGCAAAACACAGCCTGCCACGTGGAGAATGGAAACAGGAATTGGGTTCTTGTCTTGCTCTAAACTGAGTGATCTGAACTAAATCCACCCCTGTGCTCAGAAATGGTCACACCAAGTCGTATCTTGAGTCAGATGTTTTTCTGTTAATAGAATGATGTTCAGAAACACTGGCTCAAAAATAGGTGATGGGTTGTATAAGATGATTTGGAATTATTTCTGTGGGCCCTCTATCTGTAGATAGGTTTTGCTTCCTCATAATTTTCCTTTATCAGAAGAAAATATTTCTCCTGGTTCCAAAGTGGAGCTAAAGGAGAAATTTGGAGACTGACCAGTTGAAACCAAGAGTTAATAGAGCTGTTGTAGAAGCTGACCATATTTTCATGTGAGAATAGTCCTTATTGTAGTTTCCAAGGTGGTATTAAAAGGGCATGAAGCTCATGAGGATAACACCAATTTGCATTATTCCATTCAGTTACACAGGGAGTATCACACTGTGATACAAAATCAATATTTTGACTTCAAAAGGCTTTGTGAGGATGATCCATCAGCGGTCATCACGCAGGATGATCAGGAAGCACTCTGGATTTATTCCCTCCTTGTGATCTCAGTGCCTGTGGAAAGCAGATTTCCCCTGCCGGGCTCACTGCTGGGTTCCCTTAGTTTGCTGTTGGCACTCGTTGCTCTCTGTTGGGTGGCCCAGGTGTTTGGGGTCTCACGGGTTTGCAGAGAATCACAAATGAGGAGTGGGCTGAAGCCCTACTTGCAGCTCTCCAGATTATTTAATCTTTTAACTCCGGCGCTGCACAAACCACACTGAGAGCTATTAACGTAAATTAATTATTCCTCCTGCTGGCTTCTTTACAACTTGCTCAGACAAGGGATTATTAAATGCATCATGCCTTGCAAATTTGCATGCATTAGAAGCTTTATCATTGCCTGTGCACCGCTGGCCTCAGTCAGGGCTCCAAAAATTAAGAAATTCCTGCTCAGCGTTTCCATGGGCAGGGCTGCTCTGTGTCCACGTGGCTCCAAACCACAGCTGAGCTGCTCCCTGTGCCCATGGACCCTCCTGCAAATGGGACATCCCCAACCTGACCAGGCCATGGAATCCCACTGCCCTTGGCCCTTGATGCTTTTAGCTACCATGGAGAAGGAGTTATGGAGCACAGCAGAATATGGGTTTTTTTCTGATTAAACATGATTTGTTTTGATTTTTTTTTCCAATTTCTGGTTCAAACAAGTAAGGGAGGCAGATAACCATGGTAACCCAGAAAAACGTGGATGTAGATCTGTTGGTGTATATCTGTGGAGAGTTGAAGAAATGTGTGGAGGGGTATTTATTTATTTGTTTACCAATTTATCCTATTCTTGGCTTTTTGATCTTAAATGAGAATAAAAATTTCTTGAAAATGGAGAGCTATAAAAAACCCAAACCCTCTCTGTGTCTTTCAAAAGATTTTGTTTTAATGCATTGTAAATCATTTATATTATGAGCTTTCTGCTTTTACCATGATTTTAAGTCGAGAGCTCTGAAATGAGGTAATTAAAAAAAGATAAAAATTATAAAATGGGACAGTTTGTTTTCAATTTTAGCAAGAAAAGTTTCAAGTTTGATGTGTACTCAGGTAGTGCTTTGAAATAAACCAGCTCTTGACTGTTATTTCTGAGGAAATCTCAACAATTCAATCTACTGAGCTTTTCTGCCCTCCACTGAAGTTTCTGTCCCCTGTGCCTCCCCAGTTCAGCTGCAAATGTGACCACACAAATTCACACCAAAATGGATCGCTTAGGAAGATCCTGTCTGTGGCAGTTTGGAGAAAAATGCTGAATTTCTGCTTGGCTGCAGCATCTGTTGTTATCACCCAAGTCCTCTGTGTGTGGAAAAGGGGTTCTTGTAGGTGTTCAATGTGTTTATAAAAGGTTATTGCTTCCAGGGATTGTCACAATTATCTCGTTGCTGATAATGACAACTTCTTACTGATGGCCTCTCACACAGAATTCAAAAAGGAAAATAGCAATGTTAGAACTGTCTTTCATACTTTACTGCAGATTGCTTAACCAAATTTTTTTTTCCTGTTTCCAGTAATGTTACAGCAAACACATGGACAGCTTTCTAGTCTAGGTTCTTAAATCCTTCTTGTAGGTGAGAAATTTGTGCATTCTGATTTCCTTCCTACGAGTGCAGATATTTTCAGAGGTATTTTTGCATTTCAGCATTTTAGGAATGTTCAGAGCTTACCATTCTATTTCCCCTATTTTTTTTTTTTTATGCTAAATGCAAAGATTTGAATGCTTTGCTGTTGTACAATACTGTAATAAACAGGCATTTGCTTGCCTCTTAAAGGTGGTCAGAGGGGTGAATAAACAGATTTCTGTGGACTGTGGGTTTTCCCCAGTTTTGTAAAAATCATCATTCAAACTGCAAGTTAGCCCAGTATTTTAAAAGGAAGTTCCTGAATAGAACATGTAACAGCATTGCTTCTTTTGGAAGCCGGGCTCTGTTGTAAGTAATTCAAGTGTCAAGAGTTTTATACTGAGAAAAAATATATATTTTTTTATAATGTTGTACTTTCCCACTGCAAGATTCTCTGTGGTTGCTATAATGTTGACAGGTGAGAACCTGCAACTACTGTTGGTAAAAATTGATTCATTCATCTGGTCTTTATATTATGGTAATGCAAATTAATTATAAGACTATATTCAAAGGTTCTCAAAACTAAAGTAACTTGAACACTTCAGACTCCAGTCAGAGTTTTTAGTCTGCTGTTAATTGAATTGAGCCCTAATGTGAAATTTGGGAAGTTTGTTTCTGTTTGTTGTTGAATTGTCACAGTAAAAATAAAAATTGAGAGTAAAGATTGAAGCTGCTGCTAGATTCTGGGCAGGATTCCATTTTCCCTGAAGCATGACTGACAGCCGTGTGTCTGAGCAATCCTGGTGCCTGGGCTTTTGAAGGTTTGAATCCTGGGAGATGGCAGCGATTCCCAGCAGGGTGGCTGAACTGTGCACAGGCACCTGTGCTCCTCAATTCAGCTGTTGCTCTCTGCTTGCCTGTTTTGAGACAGGTTTCTTGGATGATTGGTGAAATGTGAGTGTCTATTTCACAAGATGGTCTTTCAGCATGTTCCTGCTTCCCTGCCCATTGTATTTCCTTGTTTCCAGCTGGTTTTTCTTCTGAACTGGGGGGAATCAGCAGGAACACGAAGCAGGATCCCCACTTTTAACTAAGATGTTAATATTGAGGGAAATGCCAGTGTCAGTTGGAGGTGCTGGCATTGCAGCAGCAGCAATAATTCTTTCTAAGATTTGTAGCTTGTGTGGGTTTATGTCCCTGGAAGAATTTGGGGTCAGGTAATGAGCTTATTAATGGCTCCTGGTTGTTTCTGGGGATGCAAACTGAGTAGGGTGGGGTGTGTTATCAGAGAATCAGGATTTGGTTTGTATTGCTCTTTGTTACATAAAAAGTTGAGACATGGGTAAACTGTCCCTGAAAGTAAACTTTTCACAGGATTCATTGCAATGACACACTTCAGTCAGACTCTGTTGATTCCTTGGGGATTTTGTAGAAGCTGAGTTTATATTATTTCTCTAATAAAGAAACACTAAACAGTTAATAAATATATCAGAAGACTTTCCACTGCATTTTGTTTCCCTGATAGCAGCATATTTTGTGTCTATAGCTACAGTATTCTACTGGGTGAAGATAAATGGATTTCATAATCTCTCACTGGGGAGAAAAGTGAGACTGGAGAGGATTGGAGCTGCATGAGCTGGATAACTTAAGATTATAGCTCTGAGAGGCAGAGCTCTAAAAAGCTTTTATAGATGTTGCTTTCTTGATTGATTCAGGAGTTGGTGCACTGCCTTCAGTCTTACTTTGTTTTCAAACTTTCATTAAGTTTATATCATCTTCCACCTGGCCCTTCTAAATTGCTGGTCTGAAAAAAAATAATTTTTTCAATGGTGTGTCTGTTATAAGTAGATTCATCTTCCAAAAACATTACCATTTCCTAAGGACTGCATTTAAATCCATCAGCAGAATATGAGCGAGAACACATTGTATTATTTTGGCATATTCACTGAGGTAATTTCTTGATGGGCTTGTGCTTAGTATATGTAATTGCCACAAAGGAAATTCCATTATGGGCTTGAAGAAATACTGTAGCTGGTGTTTACAACTGTAAAAAACCCTGAAATTAAATGTTAGTTTTATAAAGGAGGCTCATAAATTTGTTTTATCTGAAAGAACTGCTGCCAGAACAGAAAGATTTTGTGTTGGGACAGGGAAGATTTCTCTCGCAGTGTGATGCATTTAGTGAGATTTGTCCCGTTGCCAATTTGCCATCTGATTGCTGGGCACATTCAGAGAAACTGGAACTGTCAGGTATAGTCAGGCTTCTTTAAGAAATGCCCTTTAAAAGTGATTAACACTTCATTATCCATGGATGCCTGGGGCGCTGTTCCTGGTGGGGTGACCTCAGCTTGGCTCTCACGCCACATCCAGGCAGGACAGGGGCAGAAAATGCCTTGAAAAACTCTTGGCTTGAAGTTAAGGCAGTTTAATAAAAAAAAAAAAAA